>JAMWET010007454.1:0-17500 GCA_024036415.1 Prochilodus magdalenae | reverse complement strand
TGGTTTCACACTGTCTTTATTTCTTCCGTCTCGTCGCTTCTCTAAACGGCCTCCAGCACAGATTCAACAGATACATAATAGCGTTCAGGTGCTGTTGGTAACAAAGCACTGAAGTGACTGAACTTCCAGTGAACAGTACGCGTCTGGAGTTTCCACAGTTAAAAGTTCAGATGTGATGTCAAGCAAGGAATAGCTCTATTGACCTCTATTGACCTCTATTCGCTCTATGTCGTTTTTTAATCTTTGCTGATGCCTGACGGGACCTGACCAATGCGAATAACCGGTACCAGTGTTTCAGGAGTTGGAAAGGTTGTGGCCAACAGTGTAACACACCCCAGTCAAGCCAGAAGTCACAAACAGCTTTTAAACGTAGGCTGTGTTTCAGCACCGGGGCAAAGCTTCCTAGTAGAGGTCAGCTTCGAGGCAACACTGTGCCTTTTGTCCACAGGAGGGACCGTCCAGCTGACTGTCTGTTTACACTTGGGTAGATAAGTACTTGACAGGTAGATAGGTAGCCAAGTAGAGACTTGGGTACGTAGGCAAATGGATCCCCGGGCAAGTTGGTATTTAGGTTGATGGGTAGTAGGTTGATAAGTGGGCACCTGGGTAGGGATATATGTAGGTAATTGGGTAGGTGTACAGAGAGCTAGATAGGTAGACAAATGGATCCTTGGGTATATAGTCTAGTGGGTTATTGAGTGTTTAGGTAAATGGGTCTTTGAGCAAGCAGGTACTTGGGGGTGTGTGTGTGTGTGTGTGTGTGTGTGTGTGTGTGTGTGTGTGTGTGTGTGTATACACAGGTAGATAGGTAGAGGGCATGTTGGTACTTGGGTAGATATATAGGTAGCTTTTTGGGCTGGTATATAGAGAGGCAGAGTAGTGGGGTAGGTGGGTAGTGGGGTAGGTGGGTGGTTAGGTGGATGGATACTTGGGTTAGGTAGATATGTATGAAGGGAATTGGTAGGTGGGTGGGTAGTGGGGTAGGTAGGTGGGTGGGTAGTGGGGTAGGTAGGTGGATGGATACTTGAGTTAGGTAGATATGTAAGAAGGGAATTGGTAGGTGTGTGGGTGGGTAGTGGGGTAGGTGGGTGGGTAGGTGGATGGATACTTGGGTTAGGTAGATATGTAAGAAGGGAATTGGTAGGTGTGTGGGTGGGTAGTTGGGTAGGTGGGTGGGTAGGTGGATGGATACTTGGGTTAGGTAGATATGTAAGAAGGGAATTGGTAGGTGGGTGGGGTAGGTGGGTGGTTAGTGGGTTAGGTGGATGGCTACTTGGGTTAGGTAGATATGTAAGAAGGGAATTGGTAGGTGGGTGGGGTAGGTGGGTGGGTAGTGGGTTAGGTGGATGGCTACTTGGGTTAGGTAGATATGTAAGAAGGGAATTGGTAGGTGGGTGGGTAGTGGGGTAGGTAGGTGGGTGGGTAGTGGGGTAGGTGTGTGTGGGTAGTGAGGTGGGTGGGTAGTGGGGTAGGTGTGTGGGTAGGTGGATGGCTACTTGGGTTAGGTAGATATGTAAGAAGGGAATTGGGTAGGTCGGTAGTGGGGGTAGGTAGTGGGGTAGGTGGGTGGGCGAGTATGAGGGTTAGGTAGGTGGGTAGGTAATGGGGGTAGGTAGGTGGGTGGGTAGTGGGGTAGGTGGATGGGTACTTGGGTTAGGTATAAAGGAATGTAGGTAGGTGGAGGACCTGTGGTAGAAATGTGTGGGACGTGAGCGCCGGTTGCGTTCGGACCCCTTCCCTCAGCTTTGTGCAGTGAAGCCTGATTTTAGTCACTCAGCGTTCTGCTTCAGGTTTGCTGCGCGGCGGCTCCGGTGCGCGTGCTTCCCCGGCTCTGCATGCGGTGTTGATTGGTTGTTGTGTTTATTTCCTTGTTGCTGTTGTTGTTTTTCCCTGTTGTTCATTTGTTTGTTTGTTTACTCCTGCTGGGTGTGTCGCTGCAGTGGACTCTCTCTGCTCTGTCTGCCCCTCCAATCAGCCAGGCAGGTTACATAGGAGTATATCCTGGGCAGGTATATCTTACCTGTGCTTTTTATCTTTCTATCTCTCTCTTTCTTTCCCTCCTTCTTTCTCCTTCACACACACACACACTCATGTTCTTTCAGACGCTCAGTAACTCCTCCTGTTATTAACCCTGCTTAATGAGAGAGTGTCTTTCTTTTCAAAAACAAGGAAAACAAAACAACCAATTACAATCAGTGCCTAATTAATAAACCAGCCAATCAGGTGATGGGATTGGTGTCTGATTGCTTTATTGTTTTGAAGCTGTGCTGATCTCTTTCTCACCCTCTCTTGGTCTTTTTGAGTCATGTCATTCACAGTCAGTGAAGAATGTGGCATGAGAAGCAGCAGTCGAGCTCAGACCTCATTAATGAACAGGAGAATAATAAAAAAAAAAAAAATTCCCCTGTTATATTTTTAAAGTCACAATCTGGCAGGAAATCATGAGCTGTGATTTAGACCGCTCCCATCCCTCTTAGCCTAAATGTAGTGCCTGTGCTGGAGCCAAAAGGCTAAAGCTCCATTTTATAAACCTGGGTCTCCTGTGTTCTTTATTCTATTCCTAAAACGAACCAACAATTATTTTTTATTTATTTATTTATTTATTTATATTTTAGTGGGTTTTTGGCTAATTAAAATGTTCGGCTTTTCGGATATTGAGGCATTTAACGATATAATGGTTGATATTTAGCAACGGTAAAGACGCCACAGTTCTGTTCTGATTCATTTGGCTGAAAATCAGATGTGTTTAAAAGTCCAGTTAAAAATTGGAATAAAAGATCAGCACAAATGCAGGATTAGCTCTTCTCCACATACGGCGTGACTCTGAGACTGAAGATGTTTCAGAAAAGGCCAGATTGGTGCCGTTTACTGTTGATTGATTTAACTGGCCATATGTTACACTTGAATTTCAAATGAACATTGTTCGAACTCTGCAGTCACGATAGTAGAACGAGCCGCCGAAAGGTTCATCACGCTGACCACGTACCATCGCCGGACAGTAATCTCTAATAGACAGCTCCACTACTACTTCTGTCTGTGAACATGGAGAACCATGGACCCTGGAGTCTTTGGAGCTTGAACTTGTCCAGACTGGTGTGTAGTTTGTAACGTTTGTTCCAGTGCAAATTCAAGAAAGCCAGCTCGAGCGGTACATCAGGGGTAAGAGGGGGACATCGTGTTGATTCGGTTTAAGCTGAGCTTGTCGTTACGTGCCCCGGCCCGATGGAGAGGTCTAGCGCTGAGGACTGCTGCTTGTGTTGCTGTGTGGAGTGTAATATCAGTGTATGTGTGAAACTGCATATGTATGTTCGTGTGTAAGTGTTGTGTGTTTTGAAAGCAGAGATCAGTGATGAACCTGATAAGGAGCTGCTTTTAGAGCCTGTCTGAGTCTGACTGATCTGATCAAAGCCTGCGTGCCTGGGCAGTTTCGATTTGTGTCTAATTGCTGCTTGTGTTTTTTCGTTAGATAAGAGCAGTGCGATTGTGGATGATTGTGTGTGTGTGTGTGTGTGTGTGTGTGTGTGTGTGTGTGTGTGTGTGTGTGTGTGAAATTGGGGATGTGTGATTGTGTGTGTGTGTGTGTGTGTGTGTGTGTGTGTGTGTGTGTGTGAAATTGGGGGTGTGTGTGTGAAATTGGGGATGTGTGATTGTGTGTGTGTGTGTGTGTGTGTGTGTGTGTGTGTGAAATTGGGGGTGTGTGTGTGTGTGTGAAATTGGGTGTGTGTGTGTGTGTGTGTGAAATTTGGGAGGTGTGTGTGTGTGTGTGTGTGTGTGTGTGTGTGAAATTGGGGGTGTGTGTGTGAAATTGGGGATGTGATTGTGTGTCACATTGTGTGTGTAGTGTGTGTGTGTGTGATGTGTGTGAAATTGGGGGTTTGTGTGTGTCATTGAAATTGTGTGGTGTGTGTGTGTGTGTGTGTGTGAAATTGGGTGTGTGAGTTTATGTGTGGGTTTAAGTGTGTGTGTGTGTGTCGTGTGTGTGTGTGTGTGTGTGTCGTGTGTGTGTGTGTTGTGAAATTGGGGGTGTGTGTGTGTGAAAATTGGGAATGTGTGTGTGGTGTGTGTGGAAAACATTGTGGTGTGTGTGTGTGTGTGTGAAAACTTGTGTGGCTGTGTGAAATTGGGGGTGTTTGTGTGTGAATTGGGATGTGGATTGTGTGTGTGTGTGGGTGTGTGAAATGATGAAGTGTGTGTGTGTGAAATTGGGGGTGTGTTTGTTGTGTGAAATTGTGTGTGTGTGTTGTGTGTGTGTGAAATTGGGGTGTGATGTGTGTGTGTGTGTGTGTGTTGTGTGTGTGTGTGTTGATGTGTGTTGTGTGTGTGTGTAATGTGGTGTGTGGCCCTGTGTGAAATTGGGGGTGTTGTGTGTAGTGTGTGTGTGGTGTTGTGGTGTGTGTGTGTGAAAACCTGGGTGTCATGTGTCTGTGTGTGTGTGTGTGTGTGAAATTGGAGTTTGTGTGTGTGTGTGGTTGTGTGTGTGTCGAATATGGGGATGTGTGTTGTGTGGTGGTGACTTGTGGGTCGTGTGTGTGTGTGTGTGTGTGTGTGTGAAATTGGAAGTGTGTGTGTGTGTGTGTTTGTGTGTGTGAAATGTGTGTGTGGTGTGTGTGTGAAATTGGGGATGTGTTGTGTGTGTGTGTTGTGAAATGGGGTGTGTGTGAATTGTGTGTGTGTGGTGTGTGTCTGTGGAGTGTGGGTGTGCGTTTGATTGTTCTAATGTGACGCTCCTGTGTGTGTATGGGGGATGTGTGTGTGTGTGTGTAGAGAGTGTGATTGTGTGTGTGTGTGTGTGGGTGTGTGTGCGTTTTGATGTTCTAATGTGTGACGCTCGTGTGTGTGATGGTGTGTTGTATGAGCGTGTGTGTGTGTGTGTGTCTGTGTGGTTTGTTGTGTCTGTAGGTGTGTGTGTGTGATTGTGTGTGTGGTGTGTGTGTGTTGTGCCGTTTTGATGTTAAATGTGTTTTGGTGATGCTCGTGTGTGATTGTGGTGTGTGTGTGTCGTGTCCTGTATGGTTGGCGTGTGTTTGTGTGTGTGTGTTTGTGCTGCTGTGTGTATGGGTGTGTGTGTGTGAGAGAGATTGTGTGTGTGTGTGTGTGGAGAGGAGATTGTGTGTGTGTTTGTGTGTGTGTCGTTCCTCGTATGTAGGCGCGTGTGTATGTGCTTAATGATGATGCTCGTGTGTGTAACCGCCTGTGTTATTAAGTTATCAGTATAACCTGTTATTGGTTTTTGTGCGTGGTGAGCCGGGTTGCTTTGTCTTTTGGACGTAAGTTTCAGGCATAAGTGGTTCTTTTCATGGGTAACTTTGTTTTTTTTTCTCTGCAGATTCAGTGGGTTGTTCCTGGAGGAAGTAAGGGTGGGCGAGGGGGATGCGAGGAAGAGGACCAGATTCACCCTCCGATTCGATGGAGATACAGGAAGGTTGAGGCCATCCTCCTCGGAGCCCATCTTCATGAGCACAGAAAAGAATCACCAAGACTCCCACCCTCCATGCTAAGCAGGGTGGGTGTGACGGCTAATGAAATCCGACCTTGACCCCTCTTGACGGGGGCCTGAATAATGACTTATTTGGATGCTTCTGAAATGTTTGGTCAGGCACTAGAAATGAATAGTTGTGCTTCTTCCAGTATCAGTAAATGTAAACATGAGCCTCCTGAAATGGTTACATGGTGGCGCTCTACTTATCATGGACATGAAGTCCTCTGAATTGGCACGGCACCATGACTGGGCCCCCCCCCCAGTAACTGGGTCCTCACGTTCTTCCTACTTTTCTGCAGTCCTCCTCCACACTCCAGCCCAGGACGATGAGAAGTCGACCCTAGAGGAAGTCAGCGAAAGGTTGGCATCCCGATGTGACCAGCCCTTGACCTTTTCCAGTGCAGCTGCAGACTCAGGACCTTTGCTCTCGTCTCACTCTCAAAACACTTCAACACAAGTCCAGCTCCTCTCCGGAACTCCAGACCCTGCCTGAGGCTTTCGCCAAAGCTGTGGCCTCTGGAGCTGGACTCGTGGATGCTCCCAGGTCCAGGACCCCGGGTGGTGTTGAGGGGAAATAAAATCAAAAAAAGGAAAAATCCTACCTGACTCAGGCCTCTCCACTGAAAGAGAAGGGCCTGGAGAACCTGGGGTCAAGTAGAAAGTGTTTGGATCAGTGGGGCCCCCCCAGTGTAAGTGCCACTGCCAGCGTAATCCACCTTCCTCTTCTTCAGCTTCCAAGATGAAAGCTGGAGTTCCGAAAGAGTGTGTGCAGTCAGGTCCCCTATCCCCAAGTCCCGGGACACCGGACCCCCCGCGGACACACCCATCTCACGTTTCTGCCCCGTCGTCACGTAGGGAGAGGAAATCGGATCGAAGAGACTCCCTACCACAACCGCGGAGGGACCGACCAACACGGAGGAGAAGAGGAGCTCCCGGGTGACTGAGCCCCAGGGTAAAATCCTACGAACAGAATGAGAGAGGAGCCATAGAGAGATTGTAACAGGTATAATACAGGCATGTTGGTCAACAGATAAACCAGTAAAGACTATACTGGTCAACCAGTTTCAACGGCACTGCCATAACTGTTGGTCAGTTAAACCAACACCAGTCCAGCATTAGCCAGTATGGAGCAGTATGTATTTCAACCAGTGAAAAACAGCATGTCCCGGAACCAGCAGAAACTTAGGCACACCATAAGAACCATTACCAAGACGCCCGCGCCAGAGGTAGAAGGTTAGAAGGGCCTCATGTTCCCTCTCCAACCACATGACGTAGTTTTCCTGGTCTCCGATACCTACATTCAGTATCTGATCTTTGACGTGCTGTAGATCAGCAGAGGAAAGTAAGGCCGTCCCCGCAGGCCAGTAGAGTGCGACTTACCCTGGATCAAACTGCTAGCTGAAAATACAGACCCCAAACTCACCAGGCCCCTCACCGGTCGTCTTCTCTGAGGCGTTGAGGTTGTTGGTGCATATAATCATGTGATCAGTGATTAATCAGCATCAAGCTTGAATTATCTTCATTGTGCAGTAAAGTCGACTAGTCTATGTAAAACCTAATCCACTATCACGAAGTTTCCTAAACCCCTTTGAACATGCAGCAACAGACCCACCCGGTGGTGAAGAATACCAGCTGGAATACGATGGGTTCTACGTTTAGCACGTGGATGTATAGTGGGAGAATCTCTGTTGTGTCCGAGTATTATAGAACTGTCAGACACGGGTTCGATAGTCCAAGACGTAAGAACAGTACACTATACATTCTGCTCGTGTCAACATCAGCCACACAAAACAGCATTCACAAAGTTTAGCGACAGCGACGCTTAGCCTGTAGCCACAGGACAGTGTTTTAACAACAGCCGAAAATGCAATCAAGTACTAAAGACTTAGCTGACTTTAAAATACTGGAATGTAACCTGTATGACAGTACTTTTCGTTGTTGATTCATTTATCATTGTTCGATGTGTTTTGCGGCTGTAATAGCCTTGCACATTTGGAATCAACAACGATTATTGTGATTTACATTTTGTGTAGCTGTTTATCCTGTTGTAAAGCAGCTTCTATCTGTAAGAAATTTTCTGAGACTGTTAAAACGTGGCGTGTGTCAGTAGTTGCAGTGGCGTGTAGAGTTAGTTGCCAGTGGCGCGTGTAACAGGTTACAGTGATGGTGCTACAGTTTTATGTATACAGTGGGGATGTAACAGTCTACAGCTGGGGATGTACAGTTAATTACTACAGTGGTTTGGTGGTTACAGATAGAAGGTGGGGATGTACAGTGGTTGTGCGTACACTTACAGTGGGGATGTCAAGTGGTTGTGTACAGTCCAGTGGTTGTGTATAATTATTAGTGGCTTGGTTCTACAGTTAGCAGGGTGTGTGTACAGTTACAGTGGGGAATGTCAGTGGTTGTGTACAGTTACAGTGGTGGTTGCAGCCCACCGTGTACACAGTGGTTGTGTACGAGTACAGTGGTTGGCTGTTCCAGTTGATAGTGGTCTGTCGTACAGGACTCTACGACGTGCGATTGTGTTCACAGTCTAAGTGGGGCACTGTGTACAGTGGTTGTGTACAGTGTCAGTCAGTGGTTATTGGCGCTACAGGGTGTCTTTACTAGTTTTTTCTCTTCAGTGAGGGAGTTGTTAGCATTGTTGGTTGATTGTGAGCAGATGTTTTATTAGGTTGGTTGGATAAGACTGCTACAGGAGTTTGGCTACAAGTTACAGGCTGTGGTTAGTGCGTGTACAGTGAGTAACGTGGGGAATCTGATGGTCACAGTGGTTTATGGTATTGCCGTGTGACAGTTTTATACACTAGTGGGACGAGTGATCAGTGAAGTTAACTGGTTAGTGTACAGTCAGTAGGTTGTGTAACAGTGTATGTGTCAGTCGGGGAGAAAATGAATGTACAGTGGTTGTGCTATGAATACAGTTACAGTGGTGTATAAAGTTATATAAGTGGCTAGTGTACAGTTACAAGTGGGGATGTACTAGTGGTTGGCCTTATAAGGTTACAGGTACAGTTGGGTGATTTGCTATCAGTGGTTAGATGGTACAAGTTACAGGTGGGTTCGTGTACAGGTTACACAGTGAGGTGTTGTAATGGCTACATGTATTGCTTTTGGTGTAGTGGCTAGCAGTGGTTGACAGGTGGTATGTGGTCACAGTGTATAGATTCCGGGGATCTTTGTACCAGTGGTAGATGTGTCGTACGGAGTACCCCAGATGGTTGTGTACAGTTTATAGTGGGGGAAATCTTAACGAGGTGGTACAAAGTGGTTAGTAAGGTACAGTATACAGGGGTTTCGTGTACAGTTACCTGAGTGTTGGGTATCAAAGTGGAAGCTTATCCGATGGTCTTGTGTAGAGTTATCCAGTCGAGGGGGGTGTGTTTGTACAGTTGAGTTACACAGCAGTGGTATGCTGTGTGTGTACAGTGTACAGTGGGGGAAGGGTTACAGTCGATGTGTGTTACCAGTATCAGTGGGGTTGTGATACAGAGTTCTAGTTATGCAGTTGGGTTTGTCAGTCACGAGGTATACGTGGGGAAGTATTCAAGTGGTTGGTCGGATTCGTGGCTACGTAATAATAGCGAGCGTTTCGGATGCTGACTGATTATCAGTGAGTCTCATGATGAGCAGGGTTCAGTTGACCAAAAGTAGGTTAGTGCCTACAAGTAACAGTGGGGAATGTACAGTGTTAGTCCGAAGTGAGTGGTGATTGCCCATGTTTATGTTTCTGTACTGTTTTTACGTAGTATTGATCCTTTTCCAGAGCCTCTAGCCATGGAGAGTCTGCTTTGGGGGAACATTGTAATCTAATTGCTGAGCTCAGGGCCTTGCAGCCCCCGAGTTCCACCACCTTGCCATGAACTCATTCAGTCGATTCAGCGAGTACACGAACAAATCATTGGTAGTGACTCAAGTTTGGTTCACAGTGTGATAATGTGCGGACCCAGGGGTCACCATCTCTAGACACAGGTGATTGCTTCCTCAGGCTGTCCTGTCCCCCCACTATTTTGCTGTTCATAACCATGTGTTGGAAGCTTAGGTATGACATCTTAGCTACAATTTGTTTCTCGCGAGAAGGCCAGTGAAGTTGTCACACTTACAGTAGGCTGTCGTAAAGATGCGCGCTGTTCTTCGAGTTTGGAGACGCCCGTTTAATTTTCTTAGTCTTTGTTTAAAGCAGCAACACGCACAGCTACCATGCTTTATGCTTCACGATTGGGCACACACATAGGACAGGGGTACATGGTCCGTCAAGCTTCAATCACTCCTTTAATAAGAGTGTTTCAGCACATCACGGCATCGGGGGGGTTTTTTATTAAGCCGGAACAGCTGTACAGAAGCTGGCGCAGAGGCGGGCAACGAGAGAGCAAATCCAGCTTTCAAGGTCTCTGAAGCACTGTGATGTTGACGGGAACCATCTTCAGAGGGGGAGGAAATTTCAATCCGCTTGGCACTGTCGAGACTCAGCTACTTGGTTATTAAATATTACGTTCACCGGCGTTCACGCGATGCAATTCGAAAAGCACTATGGCTTTGGTCTCTAAACTCACCTCATCTAGATGAGAAAAAACAACTCCTCAGCCGATACTTGGCTTCTTGCTTGACTCCGAGTAGAGAATGAGCTTTTGGCTCAGTTATAGGATGAAGACGAATCCAGGGGTAGCCTGCGCTGTGTCCAGGCAGAGCAGACGGAGAACAGAAGAGAAAAACGGAGCTGAGAAAATAATAAGAAAATGTCTACGGAGATGAAGTAACCGGGACTGAATTAGCGTGGGCTGGGCGTTTTAGGATCTCTGTGTGAGGAGCGGGGTAGGCGGACCACGCGACGCGACGGCATGCTGGACTGTGAGCATCGAGAGTGACTAGTATGAACTGGAAGAGAGATTGACGCGTTCATGAGGCGCAGTCAAGTTAGCCTAGTCGCAGCCGTTAAGCACAGAGTTGACTGTTTTAGACAGTAGAGAGGAGAGGCTGAATTTTAGTCCTGCCAGGGGGTATGCTTCTGTAACACATTGAGCGACGTGGTTGCAGCTCAGTGTTCAAGGAACAGCGAATGAGGCAGAACCGCTAGTGCAGATTTTTATGAACTTAGCTGTTCAGAGGATATAGCATTGGGTAAGATGTCTGCACTGTCTAGGGATCTGTCCCTATGCAAGCACATCTGGAGCATCAACTCAGGAAGAAGCTCTCATACAGAGGCCTGCTCAAAGATCCATCCATCCCTATTCCATCCATCTACCACAGATCTATGCTGCAGAATTAGCAATCATGATGGAGGGTATGGAAATTCAGAAGAACAAAAAATAATAAGAGTACTGAAAATATGTGGTCGTTCTGTAGAGGACAACGATCCAGCCATGTCCACAAGTCGCACACATAACACTGTAGTCCTATCATAGAACGGCGTTTCCTGCAATCATCACTCATAAGACCGGGCTGGTTTGCGCTATGCCATAGTAGCCCGCGGTAAAACAGCTTTTGCTCCCTGTTCATCGGCCGGTTGGAGAAAATGAAGCAGAATGCTATATAGGAAATATTGCTGGATGAGAGTTGATGATGTGTATGCTTCTAAACCCACCAAGGATGACAAGCTTAAACTGCGCTTTTAGCTTAGGGGTGTCTATGATCAGTGAAATCTTGAAATCCCATTCAATGGTCTTTTCCAAGACCACACAGATGCATTTATTAGTTATGGTTGTAGCTAGGAAAGGCTCCTTGTGCAAGTGCCAATAAAAGTGTCAGTTAGGTACGCGTTGCAGGAGAGAGAAATGACATTATTACGCGTCCTTGCACAAAAGTGGCTCAGATGGGAGCCAACTTTGTGATATTCTCCTATGCAGAGATAGTAGGCCAGGTCATTGACGTGATGCTAAAGGTGGAGGTTCGTCTTAATCATGGTTGGTGCATTAATTGGCTGATCAGTAATACTCCTGAGGATACACGTGCTCTTGAATCATACAACATATAGAATATGGACGTTCGTACTTGGATCATCAGTATGTGACCTAGCAAGACGTATTATTGGTTTGCACCAACCCACATCTGAGTCCTGGCCTATTCTTTGAAGCTCTGCGTATGTCCTCAGAATGCTGGTTAAGTGCATGTGTGCTAGTAGTGTTGAGCAGAACTGGTGCTCTTACCTGCTAATGAACCTTCACACTTGCTGCTTAAGTGGCTGTTTGCAAATGTGCAGTTTAAATAAGTGAAGAGTTGGAGCCAGCCCCACTTGGTCTGGTACCAAGTTTAGCCGATGAGAGACTCAACCTCCCACACTACGAATTGGACAGGTGTTTCAAGTTTCATTGGTTCCAACCTCACGATGTATCTGACGAACGAATCTGATATACCAGATTTTTAGTCAGGCCGTGCTGATATGTCACAGCCAGGTGCCTATCTTTAGACTTACGCATATAAGATTGGTTTTGGTGATCAGAGGGGGCTTTTAATTTTGTAGTGAGTGGTGCGAACACACACGGTTGTTTGTTTTATTACACCAGTCCACTTCATATATCGTCAGCGTGCTGTTCCAACATAACATCACTAAGCTCGGCATTTGTGTCCATTTGATGCTTTAATGCACTTTTGGACTACAGCTTGCAGCTGCTTGTGCATTTGCTCCGCTGTAACACTTTGTGAGATTTGCCATACCCCTTGGGGGTTTAATGGGGATAGGAAGTGATTCTGGGCTCTTGATGGTTTCCAAAAAAGAAATTATGACTTGCATTAAAATTTGACATCGATTGCGCCGGAGGTTTTACAGCAGTACACCTGTTCAAACGTTGCCAGATGTTGGAAGGGCTTTGAGTACCTGTTTCTTTTTAGACAGTCCGCCGCGCATATATCTGCCCAAAGTCCTTGTCACCTTGTGGTGCTGGTTTGGCCTGAGTAGCTAGTGGTCCGTGTTTAGTCGACCATCCTACAAGTCTTGTCAGTGAGATTGCACTCAGTCCAAGCACGCTTTGCTATCTTTAGTGACCTGTCTTAGATTAAGTGTATATGCATTAGTACGATTGAAAGTTTATGGTTTTGCCTGCTGCGCAGTTAAGGTGTCATTCATTATCCCAGGATCGTAGGTTGTTATAAGACCAAAGGCAGTGCCTAGGTGTGTTCATTCAAGAGATGGTCTGTTCTAAATCATAATAGAGTCATTAACGCAGTGTTGAACTGTTCCCACTAGAGGTACAAAGTAGTAACTACGAAGTACATCAACAACAGGCTATATTCACTATGGTGGATCCATCCAAAGCACACCGCAGCACTAAAATATTTTTAAAAAAAAAGTTAATCTATAAATTTTTGAACATTAGTTACACACCTCTAGAAAAGATTAGCAATTGGTTTAATGGGTTTTTTGACAAATTAACTCATGGGTTAGAGCGTATTTAGCGTGCACAGTGAGTTGTGGTTATTT
Source organism: Prochilodus magdalenae (assembly GCA_024036415.1). NCBI lineage: Eukaryota > Metazoa > Chordata > Actinopteri > Characiformes > Prochilodontidae > Prochilodus > Prochilodus magdalenae. The sequence continues at coordinate 4,604 of JAMWET010007454.1, read as the reverse complement.
GTTAATGCTTAGTAAGGGGAGGCTCCTCATCTCTGATGCTTTTTTACAAGCTAGACTTGTATTTATAGGGGTAGGGCATTATGAAGAATTAGTGGGCATGCTACTATTGGACAGGACTTGGTATTTTGACAATGCTAAAGCGGAGAAACTGAATCACTCTAACTATCTTCACATGCTTGGCGGTAGGTTAGATACATGTGAGAAGGAATTGTGGGAAAGAGGGGTGTTAGGTTTGGTGGTTTAGGTTGTATTAAGTGCCATATGTGATTCCTTGTTATAAAATGTCTCTGACAGGGAGGTTATCTGTCTTGGAGCGTGAAGCTAGCCATGGTGGTCATGGCTTCATGTGAGGGTTTTTTTTTTGTTTTTGTTGTTTTTTTTTTGTTTTATTGTGTTTAGCTGCCATCACTTATACGGTATGTCGTAAATAAAAGAGATTTCAGGATGGAGCAGGTTTTTAGATAGTCAGAGCAGCTGCTTCAGAGTCTCAGCCCTGAAAGCAAGGACACTAATGTAATTTGTTATCATACATGAATGTCTTGACATCGGCCACTGCCATTGAGGACCACTCACTGCCCTTTGTTTCATCACTACGCAAGATCACTAGCATGTAAGCTCTTACTGCCCATCCTGTGTCCGTATCATGCACAGAGAGAACAACCACACGGATTTATATTAGCTGTTCCTCTTTGACTGCCCCCGGAGAGCCGTTATATTTCGAGAAATCCCCACCTTAGTGTCGAGGCATGTTATTGGACAGTTCTTGAATTCCGCCGGCATTCCGTGCCCAGTCACAGTACAACGCGCTGCACGATTGCTTTCGTCGCAGGCGTGATTGTTGCATACCAAACCGTATCTAGCACTGTGATTCTATAGACACTATGTGGGCGGATCATGACGGCCGCATTTCTATCTGGACAATCCCCGCGCCCGACTCCCCTCCTCCCGCCTGACGACCCCATCCGCTTCCGAGGAATGTATCATATGCGAGTGGGTTTATTGGCAGAAGCCATAGGAGGTGTCTGTCTTCGTAATGCAGATTTCAATCCATTAGTTATGTCTTGAATTTATGTTTGCGGAGCATTTGCAAATTAAGCAGCACGACACCTATTTTCAAACCAGCGGTGTCCAGTAATCGGGCATTCGCCATTAGTCAGTCATGGAGCCTTTTTAGCTGAAATATGTTAGTGCATTTAAGTGATGTGTAAATGGAGTGTCGTTTGTGTTGTAGATGGATAAGGGTATCATGGTTCATGATGGTATACTTTGGACGTAATAGCTACCAGGGGTGTACACAGTTAGGCTTGGGAGCATGAGAGTCGGTTAGAGAGCACTCGTGTTGGCTTCTGTAACCATCAGCTCACTAGCGCAACGAACAACAGTGCGGAATGAATGTGTAACTCGAGTACGTTTACCCTTAAACATTGCACTAGACGTATATTACAAAGCCCGGCCTTTGCTGTCTTGCATGTTTCGCATGTAGATCAAACCACAGAGATGTAAGTAATCCACTCAATGCTCCATACAACATGCATGTTTGAGGTCATTTGCCACGCAACAAACTTAAGGCAGGTCATTAGAGTGTAATTCGTGCAGGCCCATTAATGAGTGTGGGAGGTTTAACCTAAACATGATTGCAAGGTTTTAGCTTTGTTTTGTAATACAATGCTCTGGTTTTAGTTAATATGAGCGGCCGTAACAACTTGGCTGAGCGTAATATCATGAGTACGCCTTGGTACTTGGGGCAACAAGTTGCTCAATTGGGAACGGTTATCGGCATAGGATGCGAGGGAAATAATCTAACAGCCTTGGGGGAATGTGAATGAATGGTGAAGTGTATGAAACGATTGTGAATTAAAGCGACGTTTCCTATCATACTAGCTAGGGAGTTCACAAATGACGATTACGACGAGCATGAACTACACAAGTTGTCGGAAAGAGGCATGGGGCTGCAGGCTCCCGTCAAACGAGAAACCTTATGACCCACCTCCCGCCCCCCCCCCCCCCGGGCGAAGTGGCGCATACGCGGCCACATCACTACCGCATAACTGACCACGTGGGCGCCGAATTGATTCATGGTGAAATGTGTTTCGATTTGAGATGTAAGGACGAGCCTGGGTTTAGCGACATGGGCGGTTTCAGTTGTTTTGTGAGGGTAGATTAGTTTTCTAGAACATGGAAAAGCATGCTGTCCCACATCACCAGCTTCAGGGATATCCCCACTTCAGAATGGTACAAAACTTAAAACGAGTTCCCGTAAGGCTTTTATTTAAAAAGTAGAATGGAGGGAAGAGCGCGGGAATCAATAATCGCGCTCTTCAAAGCTTCAGATAGCCCATAGTAGAAGCGAGTCAGCAAAAGCTATCAGATCTGACATTATATATAAATTATTATATATTATTATTATTATTATCTATTTATGTATAGACTTATCTATCAAACAACAACAATCAACAACACAATAATAATAATTGTTAGATACTAATTAACTAATAACTCTAAGTGCAATAATAATCACAAAACACTAATAATTAGTAAGTATGTTGCTCTAAGTAGTGGTTTTATATGCAATCAGTAGGTTTATAGTATAAATAATAATAATAGTAATAGTGAAGTATCATAATAATGATGACTATTTTATTATTAGTTATATTATTAAATAATTATAATAATGATTATATTATTATTATTATTATTATTATTTAGTTTATGTGATTACATATCATTATTAAATAATATAATGATGATGTTTGGATGTTTATGATGTTTACTGATCTGTTCGTTAGATTGACTTATTATTACTAGTGGTATAATGGGTTGTGGAGTTATATTGTGGGGATGTGGATAGTGAGAACTTAATAAGGTAACGTTAGATGTATTATTATTACGTAGTAGTCAGTCCTGAAGCCGACAGGCAGTGAGATATTGAGTATTAGTATGAAATCAGACTGAGTTGATTGATTGAGGTAGATTAGTAGTAAGATGTAAGATGAGAGACGTAGTAAATGAGATGTAAAAGAATACCCATCAGTAGTTTGTCAGTAGTAGTAGTGCTGGAATTATGTGTCAGTAGTTGGACCGTGTATGGCCAGTAGTTGAGTAATTAGTCAAGTAGTGTGGTTGTATGTGCAGGAGTAGGAGTTGTAGAAGTGCTCAGAAATGTCCCCACAGTCAGTCAATGTACAAGTCTTAGTTTGTTTCCAAGATAGTCAGATAAAAGTAGTAAAGCAGTCTTGAGTAAAAGTAAGTAGAATCCAGTAGGCGCACGTGAGGTAAAAATCCACACAGTTAGTGTGAGTAGTGGCTGTTTTATTATGCATAAGTAATATAATAATTACTCCAAGCTTATCCGCACTGAGCTATTACAATATCTACTTTAATAATGATAAAAATAAGAGAGTAATATCACTAATAATAGGTATTATTATATGATTATACGTTCATAATTACTTAGTTGTTTTATTCAGATTGTCATTATTATTCTTTATTTCATTATTACTTATTATTTTATATGTTATTATATACAGTCACCTCGTTTTTGGTCTTGCTTTACATAAAGCTATTGGTGGTGTAATTGAATTCTAGTTATAGTATATATGAACTAAATGGTTTGTGTAGTCATGTGTTACATGTGTTGCCACTGCGCCAGTTGGAGCCAGCGACATGACCTACTGAGCTTAAGTGGCGACCAAGTTCTGTCTTGTGAGACTGGAGCGTGAGCAATCATATTACGTACAATCATAAAACGTTGAGGACGCTGAGCGTTGTTTTTGTGCGTTTGGCCCAACAGTGGAGGCCGAAAATCATAAATGGTTAGCCTTATCGTTAATCCGTCAGCCCGTCAGAAACCGTTGAGCAGGGAGCTGCATGGGGTGTACTCCTAAGTAGTAGCTGTGCCAAGGGTGTAGTCAAGATGTAGGGACTCCTAATTATCAGTTGGAATAGCTGTAAAAGCTGCGGGCTTCATGCGGGTCTCATGGTTGTGGAAAGAGATTAGACTGTTCTTGTTGCTCTGTGGTGGAAGGCTGACCTGCTATGGATTTGGTTCCATCTCTCTGTGCTTTAGTAGAAGTGTAAGGTAAGGTGACCCTTAGACCTCCTCTCCCATCTCTCTCTCTTTTCTCGCTCTCCAAGTAGGTGTGTGTGTTGCTTTTGCCCAGCGCTCTACCATTCGCCCAGTTCTTGCTGGGCAAGCCGATCAACGGGAGGCCAACAAACAAGCCCCCCCTGCTGCCCCCCAAAATCCCTTTGAGGCGTAAGGCAGACGGAGGTGAGGCGGTATGCGGTATGATTATAGATGACGTGTCTCTATCCATCCGTCAATTAATACGTATCAGACCGGTTTATTCATAAAGCATCGTTACCTCTAAAATATGTGATGATTTCCCTCATACAGAGTGAGAGTCATGACAGAAACTGAGATTTTGGACTTAAGCTGACAGACTTCGTGTAGGGAGATAGAGATGCTTTGGAACTCACGATTTGTCGCGCCCTACGACACTCATAAATAGGAGAGCTATGGAGAGAGCCTGTGAGGCCGGAAGTGGGTGGAAAGTGTGGTGGGTGGGTTGGGAGCTGTCAGGAGTGAGGTGTTCGTGGTGGGG
>JAMWET010007453.1:242500-306753 GCA_024036415.1 Prochilodus magdalenae | reverse complement strand
GCTGCTTCTCACAAGCTCAAACAAAAGCGATGGTGTAACACTTGGTAGGGGTGTTGCACGCTTGCTGTGCTATATCCCAATACAGATAAAAATATCCGCTAGACTGTGCTTTGCAGACCCTGTCCGTGGGCGCCAACGATATCGACCATCTCCCAGGGCCTTTGAGCAGCAGCTGAGGATGTGTTCTAAAGTTCCTCTCTTCTGACACAGTTGGCAAGCAGGTGAGTCCACCAGGCCCACTATGACACTATGATACAATGTAAAGTAGTCAGTGTACAGCTTGTACAACAGTGTAAATGTGCTGTGCCCTCAGAATAACTCAACACAGTCATTAATGTCTAAACCGCTAATAACGAGAGTGAATACACCCCTCAGTGAAAATGGCCAGAGTGTGCCCAATTAGCCATTTTCTTTCCCCGGTGTCATGTGACACGTTAGTGTCATTCCCAAGGTGTGAATGGGGAGCAGGTGTGTTAATTTGGTGTTATCGCTCTCACACTTTCTCATACTGGTCACTGGCACCTCATGGTAAAGAACTCTCTGAGGATCTGAAGCGAAACGACGTGCCTTGTCTACTACATAGAGAATGGCACTCAGCTATAAGAAAGTACTCCCAGCACCCTGAGCTGACGCTGCAGTCACACAGCACGTGATGGCCAAGACCATACAGCGGTTCAACCAGGACACAAGGTTCCACTCAGAGCAGGGCCTCGGCGACATGGTCCACAAAAGAAGCTGAGTGCACATTCTCAGCGTCATAATCCAGAGGTGGTCTTTTGAAAATAGATCGTAGGAGTTGCTAGCCGAGCATTGCTGCAGGAAGTTCAACAGTGTGGGGTGGGGATCAGCCTGTCAGTGCTCAGACCATACGCCGCACACTGCATCACATGGGTCTGCATGGCTGTGGTCCCAGAAGGAAGCCTCTTCTAAAGAAACCCCACACACAGTTTGCAGAAGACAAGCAAACTAAGGACGTGGATTACTGGAACCATATCTCGGGGTCTGATCAGACCAAGAGAAACTTATTTGGTTCAGATGGTGTCAAGTGTGTTGTGGCAACCAGGTGAGGAGTACCAAGACAAGTGTGTCCTGCCTACCGTCAAGTGTGGTGGTGGTGGGAGTGACATGGTTTGAGGCTGCATGGGTCAGCAGCGTCATCTACAATGTGACATTGAGCTAAAACCTTTATACAAAAGCCCTTCTCCTTTGCACTTTCCATTTTCTCTTTCTTCCGCTTCATGATTTCAGAGCAACACAATTGTCTAACCTCCTGATTATCAGATGGACAGGTGTTCAAATCCCAGTTATAATCAGCGGTATGACAGCAGTAACATCCCCTACCCCAAAACCTAGTGGCCCGCCAAAACTGTCCCCCTCAGATAAACAGCACTTCAAGCTCCACTCCTGCTTCAGATCTGAGAGCATCCACAGGTGTTTCTGTCCGTCCTTCCACTGTGAGCAGACATCTACATCATTCAGTGTGCTTGGGGTTACGGGTAACTAGTAAGACTGAACTTTGAAGGTGTGTCTACAGATTCTTTGAGGAACTGAAAGGGATTCTCTGGAAAGAACGGAAGCAGTAATAACGAAAACAACTGGACACAATAAATGCTGGAATATCAGATATTATATTTAGCTTCTGTGTCAGACATTTGAGGAAATGCATATAGCTACACCCGCCATGAGCTCTTCCATCAGCTGCACCGGAAAGTAGGGAAGGAATAACAAGCTGATGCCAGGAGAGTCTTGTTCTGAGGTAGGTTTAACAGCTTCCTCTGGAAAATCCATTAGGGTCAAAGACTGATTATCCATGAGCATGAAACCCCCTTGACAGGTAATATACCTGCAGGCTATGGCTCGACATGCTCGTATAAAATAACATGCTGGCATGCTGGAAACGGTTTGACGGAGCTCGACGAGAGAAAGCAGACCTGGTCAGACAGTGCAGAGGCTTGGATCAAGCTGCTGGAGGCCTAGGGAGAAACATGTAGGATCAAAAGAAGGCGCGGAAGGGGTTGCTGGAACGAGGACTTGTGGGATTCCTTTTGGGCAAGGATGAAGAACTCTTTAATTCCTCACTCTGTTTCTTTTCCTCCCTGGCCTTCCTTCTATCCAGCTTTCTAAGCCAGAAGAGGAAGAGAGGGAAGACAGCACTGCTGGACGATGATATGTTAACACATCGTTCAATGTAGGAAACGAACTAGGACGGCATTAAATCTATATTTTGACTAATAATGTTTGACGCTGTGTGGACGAACTGAAGCGCTGGTTGGGCGACATGATGATATTTTACCGTTATCGTGATAAATTATGTCACAGTGATCTTTTTATGGATATCATCAGTTAACAGAGTCTGTTTAATTGGACTTAGTGCAGCGCATTTTGTGAAATATAGAATAAAGGTCACTGTAGTCGTATGTTTATCATCATTGATGTTGGGATTAGTATAGTACTGGCATTACAGGTTTATAATATGTTTCTAATATTTAATAAATGATGAAAATGCCTTGAAATATCATCATGACTGAACCTATTTACCATGTTGTCCTGCTTTAAACTGCAGTCCTGATCACCAGCGGTTAAATTACCACCACACATAAAAACCAGGTGCTAAAAAGCCCCTAATTAAAAACAACCCCAGAATTGCTGGAGAACCTTTGTTGAAAAATCTTAAATCACTCCTCCATCCAGAGCTTCCTGCTGGTGGAAAGCCTTCTTCAGGGCACTCCACAGGTTTTTATTAATTCATTATTTAATATATTATAATTATTAATATATATATAATAAATGGGTATATTAATATATATATAATATATTAATTAATATTTATTAAGTCTAAGCATGTCTTTGCAAGCACTTCTGTGTGGATTGTGATGCGTGTTTGGGGTCATCGTCTTGCCAAAAGTTCCACCCACAGCCGATTTCCAGCCTTCTGACAGATACTTGTTTTTCTTTGGACAGCGACGATATACAGCTTTCTTTTTGTATTCCTTTGTAGTTCCTGTGACATTTGCGCATACAACAACACATAGCGTGTTGTACGAGTAGTCAGTTAACCAACACTGCGATGGGCTAACTAGTTAACTCCAACACTGCAAACAGCTTGCTAGCTGTGCTCACTATCCCACAGGTTTTGTGCTGTTATGAGTGAATGGCTAGACTTCTTCACACTCCCTGCACGGCACACATCACGTTTTGTTTACCACATGGGACGACAGAGGTGATTTTAGGAACACTACTTCAGTACATTCAGAGACATGCAGTTCCTCATACGGACACAATGATTATGAAGTACTGACAATAAGCAATCAGTGCTCCATGGTACAGCATCAACTATAGAACTCATAGACATGCCACTTGGTCAAAAGAAGGTATGTGAAAACCCCTTCACAATCAGCAAACTTTGGCCATTTCAACCACATTCAATGCTAACAGTACATGCCATATGCTATTGGTGCTACAAAAAGCAAAGACACCGCCAACGACACCAAAACACCACAAAAGGGAATAAAGGCAAGATGTCCAGACCTACAGCATGCAGTACCTTCAGCCACTACCAACAGCTTATACTTCTATAATATTGCATATTCCAGTGACATTGTATTTACACAAATCCTAGAACTTTGATCTATGAACTACAGTTGCTTCCTATGTGACAAGCTAAAAAACAAACTAAGCTCCAGATCTGTTCCATTACTACCCCAAAACCAGATGATCTTCTAACTACTGATCTCCTCTTCTTGGTGTCACTGCCATTACAGCGCGAGGTAATTGGGGTCGCGTCACTTGTCAAATACTTTAATTACTTTCGGATCCGCTTCCTGCATATCAAAATCGGAGCACGCAGGGACAGCTACTCGCTGACCGGCCGGGGGTTGGAAGGAAAAGGCCACACTGAGAAAATGTTTGCCCCCAGAGGCTGTAATGAGCGGCGGTGATCGGGCAGATGTTATTAAAGCCGCGATGGGAGAGATGTAAATGAGTGCGGCCTCGCCTTGAGGTGAGAAAAGCGTCGCCTTCAAATGAAAACCACGGCGTTCCACTTTCGCTCACTCTGGACAACCTTACAAAGAGGTTAGCGATGGAGATTCTGTGGAAAGATAATCTGAAGGATGAAAAGGGAAAGCAGGAGCATTAATGGGGGGAGAGAAAAAGTGGTCTGTGCTCATGTCTCTAACTTCTCCTTCAGGATGTGCTTTTGAAAGAGGAGCAGGAAGAAGGAGCTCTGCTGCTGAAAAACCATTTAGGATTTTAACGAGGCCTTTTTCTTTTTCTGCTTTGACAATCTACAGCCTCACCTATACGCCAACTTCAAAAACTTCCATTGCGGCTCAGATCCAGACTGATCTGATGAATCCTCATCTTCTCAAGACGCTGTAGCGGGAAGCCTACGCATGCAGGGTTAATTGGAAAAGAGAGTCCTGCAGTTGTAGTTCCTGCTCAGTCGGACACGTCAGTCCATTAACATCAAGGCGGCGTGAGCGTAAACATGCGTTCATGAGTCATCACTTAGCTCCTACATCGTCACTGTTACTTTACCTTAGCTACTTTACTCACCTAATTGGATGGAATGGATGACAGTCGTGAGTCAGACTGGAGCGTACTAATTGACTAGCATTTAGAGGGCTGACCAGACTGTCTGGCCTAAAACCAGACATGTGGTCACCCTACTTTGGACTGTGAGAGGAAACCTACATGGACACGGGGGGAACATGCAAACTCCATACAGAAAGGACCCTGGACGCCCCAGCCAGGAAATAAACCCAGACCCTTCTGCCTGTGAGGCGACAGCGCTACACATTGCCTTCTGTCATTGAGGTACTTGTTTTTCATTAGACAGCGACGATATGTTAAAGTATGACGTAGAGACCCTCATAGATTGGCCGATTATCCAAGATCACCTTTCATTCAAGGTGTCTCAAGCCATCATTAGCTTAGCCGTAAACGCTACAGTCCCTAAGCATCACAGAACAGGTTAAGCTTCGACTTTCTGTCACCAGTCACTTGACCTTTGCTCTCCCAGACCTTAGTTTTGATCATGTACACTTGTTTTAGCAGAGCACTAATTGGTTCGAATCAAACTTGTACCGTTTGGGTGTGTGCGCCGCTCACTAAGCTAATGTTAAGTTAGCCCATTTGGCTCCAGAACAGTTTTCATCTAAACTGGTAACAATTGAAAAATAGCCATGCACCCAACAGTACATTTAAACCAATTATACATGGGTAAGGTCCTAACACACAGTCAAGTTAGCTTCGCGCTAATGCTGATGCAAGATCTTTGACAGAGCGGTTTATCCGGTGTGCAGTTCTTCGCTTATGCATGTAACATCATTATCATCAATCTACGCTAATTTTTTGCAAGTAATGTTGGGTAACCAGCCACAGTGTTGGGTGGGCGAGGCAAATGTACATGCTTAGCTGAAGAAAAATGAAAAAAACTTTTCAAATTAAAAACCCATTTGTGGACTGGATTTATTACTGGTACAGTTACAGATTGTGGTCCATCTGTTTCTCTGCATAACTGCATATTCAGTTTCTCTATGTAATTGCACAATTACTTATTGCACCATCTTGTCCAGTAGCGCGGCAGACAGTCCAGATAGACAGTTACAAGGTGTACAATGCTTCACTTTGTTCACTTGTACCGTGAGGCCCTGTAAACACAAGCTTTGTGTTGCACCACTCAAGGACCACCTCATTGGGTACATCTACACAGGGTACTTAATATTCATGCAGCAATGGATCATTGATGCAGCTATCCCGTCTCCACCTTAGCTAGAACTAACTTGTCTATGGGGAGAAAACCAAGTTAGCCTCTACTTATAGCTGAAGGCCCTTAGTTGTTGTTGCGTGACGAGGTACTGTAAGGGCAGGGAGCCATCATGTACCCCCTAATAATCGAAAATGAACATAATGCCAACGTTAGGATCAGGAACTGTATGAAACAGAAACTAATGATTTTGGTAAAGATGGCTGGTGAGCAAGTGCTCACCAATCAATCAATCATAACATTAGCCATTATAGATTAGTGACCTGGATTAGCCACATTACCGGCTAAAGCCAGAGCAGATCTGGTCCCCCACCACGTTCAAAGCAAGGCTGGGTAAAGCGACTCCACAGGCATTCCAGGCCTGGAGAGGCGAAAAACAAAGTTGGCATTCTCCCCATTAAACAGAAAGTCAGAGCTCGGTCAAAAATAATCTGGGGGTGGGTATGGAAGTACACTGCAGTAGCCCAAAACTGACCACGTGATCACTTGACTGACCACATGAGCCGTTAAAAATAAAAACAAAGACTATGAAGAAAGGAGTGGGCTGAAAAAGGGCCGCTGAAGGCTTGGTCTGGCCTTGAGACATGGATTCCGGACAGCAGTGTGCTGCACATTGCTACAGAGTGGGATTTTCAGAAAGCATTCTGAAGCATTCAAGAAGTAAGAAGGAATTTTTCAAATCTGAGTTTCATGTTCATATCTGCGGCTGTTCACCATCATCAACATGTAATCTGTTCCTGTCGACCCACAGTCTCAGTATCGACAAGCAAGCTGGATGGCATGAAGAGAGCAAATGAGTGTCAAATTGTCAAAAAGCTCAGCCCCCTCCGTGATGCTTGGTGTCGAATCTTTCCATCTCGGCTGGAGGCAGCCTGACAGGGTGTATCGCATCTGATGATAAAGGGTTCATCGCAGGAGACGGGGGCCTCACACTGGCTTCGCTCGAGTCAGGACGAGGGGTTGTCTGTTTTGTTAGTTGTATCAGTGCGGTTTAAACAGAATAACTTGTTTATCTGTTTTCATGTTCGTGTTCAACGCATCATCCGCTCACTCTGAATAACGTAGTTGTGTTCTCTCGCTTGCCTAGTCAGCATTCCAAAAAGGTACTGCCCTATGCCTCCGCATCTCACTGGGGGGGTCGTGAAGGAAAATGTCCTTCTGGGAAAATGTCTGGTGGACAGAGGAGACCAAGATACAGCTTTTTGGTAAAGCACATCATTCTACTGTTTACCGTAAATGAAATGAGGCCCACAATGAAAAGAACACAGTAGCTACAGCCAAATATGGTGGAGGTTCACAGATGTTTGGAGTTGCTGCCTCTGGCCCTGGGTGCATTGACTATGTGCACAGCATCATGAAATCTTAAGATTACCAAAGGATTTGGGTCGCAATGTAGGGCCCAGTGTCTGAAAGCTGGGTTTGAATCCTAGGTCATGTGTCTTCCAGCAGGACAATGATCCCAAACATACTTCAAAAGGCACCCAGAAACGTATGGAAACAAACTGCTGGAGAGTTCTGAAGTGGCCAGCAATGAGTCCGGATCTAAATCCCATTGAACACCTGTGGAGAGATCTTAAAATTGCTGCTGGGAGAAGGCAACCTGCAAATATGAGAGATCTGGAGCAGTCTGCAAAAGAAGAGTGGTCCAAGATTCCAGCCGAGAGGTGTATTGAGCTTGTTGATGGTCTCAGGAAGCGACTGATTTCGGTTGTTTTTTCCAAAGGGTGTTTAACCAAATATGAAGTTGAAGGTGCCAATAATTTTGTCCGTCCCGTTTTTGGAATTTTGCGCAAAATTATATAATTTCTGGCTTTTATTTCTCTGTGTTTTGTGTTGTTCCAACACACACAAAGAAAATAAACATGTGTATCACCAAACATGTGTTTCAATAATTGTATATAATATTGTCCATATCGGTCTAAATATATATTATCATCATTTATTGTTCCAGGTAACTTCTCACTTCCCAACAGCACTGCAAGCCCTCACTTCCTTCTGGGGGCGGCTATGTGTTTTGATGATGAGTGTATAAAATTAATCAATTAAAAAAATAAATAAATAAATAAAGTATAATTCCAGTACAGTTAATCAAATATATTCTGGAAGAACAGCTTGAGTTGTTGAGAAGACCAGAAGCAGAAGAAGCAGCAGAAGCAGAATAAACAGCAGCAGAAGCAGCAGAAGCAGCAGAAGCAGCAGCAGAAGCAGAAGAAACAGCAGAAGCAGAAGAAGCAGCAGAAGAAACAGCAGAAGCAGAAGAAGCAGCAGAAGAAACAGCAGAAGCAGAAGAAGCAGCAGAAGAAACAGCAGAAGAAACAGCAGAAGCAGAAGAAGCAGCAGAAGCAGAATAAGAAGCAGCAGAAGAATAATAAGAAGCAGAAGCAGAAGAAGCAGCAGCAGAAGAAGCAGCAGCAGAAGAAGCAGCAGCAGAAGAAGCAGCAGCAGAAGAAGCAGCAGCAGAAGAAGCAGCAGCAGAAGAAGCAGCAGCAGCAGCAGAAGACGCAGAAGAAACAGCAGAAGAAGCAGAATAAGAAGAAGCAGCAGAGACAGAAGAAACAGCAGAAGAAGAAGAAGCAGCAGAGACAGAAGAAACAGCAGCAGAAGAAGAAGCAGTAGATGCAGAATAAGAAGCAGCAGAAGCAGAAGAAGAAGCAACAGAAGAAGCAGAAGAAGAAGCAGCAGAACAACAACAACAACATAATGTTGTTCCAATTATATAATCGCTTGCACACCATGTCAGAGGTTAGAAAGACTAAAGCTTCAGGCTGGAAGACTCCCTACAGGCTGTGTTCAGTGGTTAAAACTGCAACAGAAGAGCTCACTTACAAGCCAGCACGCTCCGCTCATTCCCTCAGGGCCACCGCTGCATTTGGACACGCATTCACGCACGCCGACACAGAGCAGCATTCCTGCCCCACTTATGCAAGGACGTCCATTCACAAATGATGACACCATCTGCCGGCTGCAGAGTGTGAGCGTACGTGTGCTACACACAGAGCTCTTGGTAATGCTGGGAGCCGGCACGGCATGAACACAAATATCTACATTAGCGTTATGTACCAATGACCAACACATGAGGCAGAGACATGCAGATGAGATTAAGGCAAACTCATGCTGAGCTTATCCTAGCCAACAGCAGGGGTTACGCACAGCCAGGCTGCGTTTGACAGCTCTTCACCATTTCCCTCACAAAGACAGATACTGAGACACAACATGGATTACAGTGTTCACCACAACCTCAAAAGACAAGACTGCTCCATGTGCAAGAAGACGACTGAAATGGATGCTGTCTCTTTCTCTCCCTCCTTTGCTGTCTTTCTTTACCACACACACACACACACACGTATGTTTGTTTTCTAATCCTTGCAGGGTGTTTCCATTGCAAAATGCTGCACAGTACCACACTCGGTCTTGCAATGGACCCCTTAGCGAAGAACGAAGGAAGAACTCTTACATGTAGCCTAATAGACTTCATTTACATTTAGCTAGCTAAGTTATTATCCTAAACCGTTACACGGCTGGCACAAAACAGCTTTCTGCATCACATCTGCCACAGGGTTTTGTACTCATGTCTTTAGAAAGCGAATGCTACTGTAACTTTATCACATTAGTCTGTATAAAGGGTTAGCGGTATAATACGTCAAAGACACTACATGGTTACCCCTCACCAAAAAACATCTGCCACAGCATAAACAAGATGCTAGGAGGTGAAACATGGATGTTATCTGAGGAACTGCTTCAAAATGTATAATGGAGCTAAACAAAACTAACACACCTAGCCAGCTAATCTTTAAAGATGTGTTCCTTAAACTGTTAATGCTAGGCTAGCCAACTAGCACTTGTAGCTAGGGTGGTCACACATTCGGTTTTAGGTCAGACAGTCTGGTTTTTTCGACTCCCAGTCCTCTGTCCGGTGCAGTACCTGGACGGACGCCCATTAGTCCTCTTTTCGGGATGATCTATTTAAAAAGTTCTAACACACACAGTGCCATTGGCTCACGTTCGTGTCAGAAGACATGCCTTGCATTTCATTGGTTTACCAAGGTCATGTGATGTTGTGCCTCTCCTGCCAGCTAACCGCAGGTAACCCCTCTAAAGGCTAGTCGATTAGGAAGCTCCCGTCCAACTCCTAAACCTCATCCATTCCGCCCGGTTAGGAGAGTAAAGCATTACTGAGGAGTTATATAGGTTAGGTTATGATTTTGATTCTGTTCTAGTATCATGCCCGACAGACCCCCACCCCATGCCCTTTACGGTGTCCTCCTTTTAGGGGTTATGACAGTGTCCACCCCGCCTGTAGTCCAGTGCTTACACTCTGTATTTTATCTAATAATCTTTACATATAAACGTTTTTTTCCTCTATAGTGTTACAGACAGGTAAACCATTCTCTAGCTTCTCCGCCATCGACTCCGACTCTCAACTGGAATCAACAAAACTAACTCCTCGACTCCAGGCAGTCCCAGAGCCGGGGAGAATGGGGGACACATTTGGCCACTTTTGAGTGTTTCAGCATGTTTCGCACACTGAGTTGGATGTAACCTTGCAGCTCTTTTTAAAAGGCTGAAGTGACCTCATATTCGCCAGTTTTAGGAACTTCTTTCCAGAATGTCTGGAGTCAAAGAATAGAAGAAAGTTATAGCATCGATGGCGCTAGTTACAGAAATCAGTACAATGTTAGCTAGCTGGTGCTAGCTAATAAAACCAGCAAGCTAGCATGTAACTAGCAAGCTACCTTGTTTGGCAATGTAGCTACTGTTTGCAAAGGCTTTTAGCTGTCAAACCCACATCGAAGCCCTAAATCGAAGTTTGTCTGTCTGTCTTTAATATTAAAACATAATAATATTAAACATGACAGGAATTACTGACATGATGCCCAAATACACAAAAACGGCTTGATGTAAGCAGAGCCCCACAGACAGAGTATTTCAGCTGTGTTTAAAGTTAAGTTACTGCTTTATTCCCTTCTTATTTTCATCATTCGTCATGACGGTGTAGGAACACTAATATACGGCTGTAGTTCAATTTTTGCCCAACTGTGTTTGGTACACTGTAATTAGAGTCTGGTGTGTTTGTCGCTCAACATGGTGAAGAAACCTGGCAAAATAACATTTTGTGGTTGATGTGGCGCAGTGGATAACACCACTACACACCAGGAAGCTACCGTTCCACGTGGGAGACTGGGGTTCGATTCCTGTTCTGGGTGACGATGCTGTGCTACACCAGTAAGAGTCCTTGGGCAAGACTCTTAACACTACATTGGCCTATCTGTAATATGGTTAAACTTGTAAGTCACTCTGGATAAGAGTGTCAGCTAAACGCCATAAATGTAAATCACCATTTTTGTAAAAACTTACAGGCCAGTGTATTTTAAAACAGGACTACAACAAAAACAGACCGAACACTGAAAATAAAATAGTATAGTACTAGCATATACCCAAAAAATTATACCAAAGAAAATACATACATACATACATACATACACACACACACACACACACACATATATACACATATATATATATATATATGTATGTATGTGTGTTTATATGTGTGTGTGCATATATATATATATATATATATATATATATATATATATATATATATATATATACACACACACACACACAGAAATATAAACACACACACACACACACACACACATATATATATATAATATCACCACATATACATACATATATATACACACATATACACATATCATATATAACACACCACACATATATATATACATATATATATATATAATATATATGTTGTAATATATATATTGTATGTATATGTGTATCTATATATATGTAGTGTATATATATGTAATATGTAGTATATATATATATATATATATATATATATATATATAAAGCATGTATAGCTGCACCCAGAAAGAATTAGCCAGCAGGATTAAACTTGTGTGTGTGGGGTTTTGACATTGTAACTATATATGCTATATGATACAAGTTTCTATATGGTCCATACCAGGTGGTGTAAGTACACATATAGCATCAATATATATGTACCTATATGATTGTAACATTCAGAGATATAAGGACATTCCATTGTCAGTACAATTGCATGACCCAAACCCCATGCATGCATATATTCCGTTATGACGACTGCCCTTAACACCAAGTCAATATCACCAAAGACGGCAATGGAGTCGTGCCAGACTGTTATGGAGTTACTCAGAATGGCAGCAGGTCACCTTCAGTGAAGTGTCTCTCTTTTGTCTTGATGGAGAGAACCAATGAATCTGTCTGTGAAGGCACTGTGATCAGTGCCACACGTCCAGAAGGCCTGGTGTCCCTCCACCTCCACCCTTACCGCAAACGCTGCATAAACTGTGTGAGAACATTGAAGCTGCATGGGATGGATTATCACAGGACAACATTAGAACCCTCTACAACTCCATGCTGAGACATCTGGCATGTTGGGTTAGCAAACATGGCTACCCAAAGCCATAATAAAAGAGACTACTTCTGTATGTGTAGCTCAATAAATATTGATCATGATAGTCTAAATTGATCATCATTCATTGTTCCTGGTGACTTTTATCTTCCTTGCCAATAGCACTGCAGACTTTTGGGTGCAGCTATTGGTGATGGGTGTATATTAACTAATGCTAAGTGATGTCAGTAAGCTTCCATTACTGGTACACTGAATAAGCCTCATAGCTCCAGTGGAAAAGCAGGAATCACCCATGTCTTGGCAGACAGACATTTGACATTTGAGATACACGGGGTGCAAAATATCCATCACTTTAACCTCAAAAGCCAAAAGCAAATCCCAGGTCCCACAGGTCCCTACAAAGTGCTAAATACAAACACAAAGGGTGGATTAGTGGCTCCTCCACAGGGTGCAGGAGGCAGGACCGAGATTCTGCCCTTGGATCGTGAGATACCCCACCCCCAGCTCAGCTCATCTCATACAGCATGATGAAATCAATCCCTGCTCCCCTGATACCACCCAGCTTTCCTCTCTCTCTCTCCCCTATCATCTCCTCCATCTCTCTCTCCCTCTCTCCTTCACCCTGTCAATTCCTCTCTCTGTCAATCCTGCCTCTTTCATTCTTCTGTCATCACCTCTACTATCTCCACTGTCATCTGCCCACTCTCTCTCAATCTCTTCTGACTCCTTCGCTCCATCTCTTTCTCCTTTCCATGATCTCTTTTCACTCACTCCCTCAATCACTCTCCTCTCACCCTTCATCTCTTCTTCTCTCATCTATTTACGCCTCACAACTTGCTTGTATTCTTCTTCTAGCATCTCGCTATTGCTTTCTTTCTCTACATCTGTTTCTCCACACCATCTCTTACTCTTTTACTCCATTCCTCCATCTCTCTACTCTTTCACTCTCTACCATATCTCACAAGATCAACAACTCCCTCCATCGCTCCTCTTAATTTTCTATCATCTCCAAGTCGTATTGAATTGCTCAGCCGGCAAAAGTGTTAACACTTGTTGTGTTTTTACTTCTTCTGTTCTTCCATGGTCTATTAATTTGGGTGGTATTTAAAACGCTGCTGTTAATTAAAAATAATGAGGCATTTAAAATGACGACATGTCAAGTTTCAATTCCATGTCTGAACTGTAGTGTAGGTACAGATACATAGTGCAGATAGAAAGCAGGGGAGACTAAGCAAGATAGAGACTGTGAGACAGTAAAGAGCTACACCAACTTCAAAACAACCGATTTCAGCTTTTTCAGTCACTCAACCCCCTAACTGGGTGTCAGCCGCCTCCGAGATAGTTTCTTCCCCCGAGTCATCAGCACAGGTATATGGACCTGGTTCAGCACATCTCACCAAAACCATCTAAACGATGATCTCCATGAACAGTCATCACTCTGCACTTTACATTAGCATATTTACACTTGCACATATAGACCGACCTACTGTTATCTTCCATCCACACTGTATATCTGTAGTGTATGTATATACATATATAATATAATATTCTATGCCCTGTATATACCCTGCATCTCTCATCTACCTCAGCCTTACCATAGTGCTATATGGTAATGTGTACATCTGCATATATTAGTTTTTATTCATAAATTTTATTCATAACTGTAAATTAGTGTAACAGAGATTGTAGTGTTTAGTATTGTAAATATTTATTGTCTATTTATATGTTTGTATTGAAGTACTGTAAGGGACTACGCACCTAAGTTTTTCACTCACCTTCACACCTGTGAAAATGTGATGTGACAATAAAAGTTATTTGATTTGATTTGATTTTAGCCTCAGTTAGCTGGAACCAAGCCTGTGCTGTGTGGCATGTCCCCCCTACTTACTAATCTTTTATTCATCAGGCCAAAACGCTACAGTCCCAATCACCACAGAAAAAGTTCACTCTTAACTTTCTGCCACTTCAACACCAGTCACTCCACTTTTTCCTCCACCCAAATGCAGTTTGTATTCACCTATACTTGTTTTAGCAGTGCAGCAGTTAGTCAGAATCAATCCTCTATGGTGGTGATTGCACTGTTTGGGTCTCTAGCTTAGCTCTGCCAAGCTAACGCTCACTTGGCTTATCGGCTTCAGATGCAAACACCACAGAACGAAGGTGCTAAGGTTTCAGGGAGTCATCGCATGGAACGCTGTATTTACACTGGCATAGTGGATTAAACACAGTTCAGTACGGACGGAGCGGACCCTCTTTGCCCACCCGGGCTTTAAACTCCCCTTCCGGTAACATGGTGATATACCATGGTGATATTTGGAGGCAGCATAAAGACAAGAAACAAGTAGAAGCTGCTCCTTCTATTCACTCTCTTTCTCTCTTCCACCACATCTTCTCTAGTCTGTAGTCTTTTCTCTTCCATTGCATCTTTGCTCCATCTCTCTCTTCTTTCCTTTGAACCACTGCTTCCTTTCTCTTTCTCTCTTCTGCCATACCCTCCTCAGATCTTTTTCACTATCTCTCTCTCTCCAAAACGCCTCCTGTTTCTTTTTCCATTCTTCCTGCATTCCTCCCTCTCTCCCTCTCTCTATTACTAGACTCGCAGCAGGAAAGGCCTCCCGCTGGGATCGTGTGGATGGATGAGCGGGTGTCTGATGGAGAGGTTTTCCTCTGCTCCTCCCTACTTCCTTTCCACTCTCTATATTGCTCTAAAAAGTAGTCCCCCCCCCCACACACACACACCTTGGCATAAACGACTGCAAATAAACACTGCAGTGTTTCCTTCATGTCTCTGTGCTACACTGGGTTCGAGCACAGAGGCAGAAAAAGTGCAGACACTAGCATGCTAGTGGATCGATACTGCACACTGTGAGCTTCAGTGGATAGAGTTACAGAACTCTCTTTTCGAAACCTCTCTTTCTCCCTCGGTCAATTTGGTTTCCTAATCACTATTCCCTAAATTGGAGCACTGTATAGAACATAGACGGTCCCTAATCACAATTCCCTACACTGGAGCACCATATAGAACACTACTACATAGAACAGAGACTGTCCCTAATCACTATTCCCTACATTGGAGCACTATATAGAACACTAGTACATAGAACAGAGACGGTCCCTAATCACAATTCCCTACATTGGAGCACTATATAGAACACTACTACATAGAACAGAGACGGTCCCTAATCACTATTCCCTACATTGGAGCACTATATAGAACACTAGTACATAGAACAGAGACGGTCCCTAATCACTATTCCCTACATTAGAGCACTAGACCGAACAGAAACGGTCCCTAATCACAATTCCCTACATTGGAGCACTATATAGAACACTAGTACATAGAACAGAGACGGTCCCTAATCACTATTCCCTACATTAGGGCACTATATAGAATACTACTATACAGAACAGAGACGATACCTAATCACTATTGTCTACATTAAAGCACTATATAGAACAGAAACTGTCCCTAATCACTATTCCCTACATTACAGCACTATATAGAACAGAAACGGTCCCTAATCACTATTCCCTACATTGGAGCACTATATAGAACAGAAACGGTCCCTAATCACTATTCCCTACATTAGGGCACTATATAGAACACTATTCTAATCACTATCTAATCACTATTCCCTACACTACAGCACTATATAGAACACTACTATATAGAACAGAGACGATCCCTAATCGTTATTCCCTACACTAGAGCACTATATAGAACACTACTAAATAAAACAGAAACAGTCCCTAATCACTATTCCCTACATTAAAGCACTATATAGAACAGAAACGGTCCCTATTCACTATTCCCTACATTACATCACTATATAGAACAGAAATGGTCCCTAATCGTTATTCCCTATATTGGAGCACTATATAGAACAGAGACGGTCCCTAATCGTTATTCCCTATATTGGAGCACTATATAGAACAGAAACGGTCCCTATTCACTATTCCCTACATTACAGGTTTCAGGTTTCAGGTACAACCTCCCCTTACTACACCCCTCAACATCAACGGCTCTGCAGGTTTCACTGTGAAGTCACTCAAGTTCCTGGGCACAACCATATCCAAGAATCTAAAGTGGGCAGATACCTTCACTGGCACAATTTCGAAAAGAATTTCCTGTAGACTGGGATTTTAGCCACTGCTGGGAGACCTGTATGACCATATGCTTCCACATACCTGCAGATTCAGCTACTTCCTTCACACTATGGCCACAGCCACATAGAGTCACTCCTTTTTAGCCCATCCTTAACGTCTGCTTTGGGGACATTCCCTGCATTGTAGCACCTCTTCCCAATTTATGTATCCCATCACTCACACCCCGCAGGTATTTTTAGCCCCATCATCCTTGTGCAGCGCCATCTGCAGGAAACTCAAGTTACTACCGACTTAAACCCACAAAATGACCCAAGCCTAGTCTCTAGCATCCACACTAAAGCTAGCATCTCTTCTGCTTATGGAAACTCAGAATGCATCATCGTCATCACCATTGTCATCATTATCTATCCCATCCTAAGACAGGCTACACACTCATTAACTGAGAGATGACTGCCTACTGAATGTGTTTTGCATTTTGTTGCTTCGCTGCCGCCAAAAATGCAAATAAACGCAGGGCTTAATTATGAGTGATGCCTTTGGAAAGGGGCCAGCGTTCCTCAATGGGAATTTCCCCTCGCAGCAACAGATACAGACTATAGACATTGCAGATTATCCATTTAGGAACATTTTACCAATTACAAGGCTGTGTGGGAAACCTCAGCTGATGGTCTTGCTTTAGGACACAAGGTGAGAGAATACAGGGTTGCATGTTCTACAAAATACCGTATCTCGGGATATCACAAAAGCTTTCCGAAAAAGGGTGGAAGAGGGCTGTAGCAGTGTTTCGTTTTCCATGGATTGTTTTGGCGGCAAGTGAAAGACAAAAATCACATAAGCCTGTAAAACTTCACAAGTCACAATCAAAAAAAACTACTCACTCAGTTTTCATTCCAGCTCTCTCTCTGTGCTGAGAAGAGGAAACAGCTGCAGATGATAAGACGAGTTACAGTTCCTACACCAAGAAAAACAGTTTGGTGCCATAGGCTCTAATGTTAGCAAACCTAGCTAACGTTAGCTCCCACTGGCAAACGCCAAACTGACCCTTCGTGGAGACCCTTGACTAGACAGTGTGTTACTTGCTATGAACTCATAACCTAATGTTCTGGTAGTTAGCCGTTTTATGTTAGCCTCCACTTTAGCTAGACAGCTAGCTTCGTCAGTCATTTTCTGGCTGACAAGCCTGACAACTGAAACACGAAGACGTGCCTTCATAGCAAGAGACACCCTAAAAACCCATAGGCCATCTCAAGAGTATCTGCCAAGGACCAGATTCAGTTAACGTTAGCTGGGTTAACTCGCTAACTACCCATCATTGTACTTCTCCTCATCAACTGCAGCTATTTCCTTATCTCTTTCTCATCACAAGGAAAATGCTAGAATGATAACCGAGGCCTAACAGTGCAGAAAAGGCTACAACCTGGGCGTGATAGTCATTACCCTGACGAAGCTTAGAATTAAATCGGTGCCAAATCGGCAGCCTAGGTAATTTTGGAGCATCTCTATTGGTGTGATATAGATGTCGTTTGTCCATGTGTTAAATGTCTACATAATTCCCTATGGGGTAAGTGTTACTGAAAGGTCCTCTAGCAGGAAGACCACTCCGTCTGTCCAACATTTCCCACCACGACCTTGAAACTTGGTCTGGTGCATATTGTGAGGGGGGACACGTGGGAACCCAGATGTATGTATAACATTTAGCACCCTAGTTAGCCACTACAGTCTAGCCCCGCCCTCTCCCACTGATGTTATAAGAAGTGTTCCAGCCCTAACACCTTTTTAATGAGGCATCCAATCAAACACAGAGCTCACTTGCATACATCATACCTCTTAAAGGCACAGCAACACAAACAGCCCACTTCATTGTAAGAGGTAAAGAGATGCTGGGATGTGTAATGTAAGAATAAATAACGGTTTCTGGTGGGCAAACCCACACAAACGTCATAACCGGGCAATAAAGTACAAGATAAATCTAAGATAGAGCCACAAAAGCTTTCCTAACCTAATGAGGATGCAGCAGATGGGATGGTGCTGAGAATAAGCTGACAGAAGCTTTGCAGTGGCTGTACTACTGCAACCTCTGGCTGGCAAAGTAGCTCATCCACTTTGCACCTCTCTCCTTGTACTTCCATATTCTGCTGTCCTGCAACTGCGCTGAAAATCTTCAGCATGCTCAGGTTGTGCTGCCACCTGCTGTCATGAGAGTTTTTATTTACGCTTCACAGGCGTTCACCGCTTCTGCACACATGATGTATTCACAAGCAAGACATCAAACGCATCAGCATAACCGCATCTTGCAGTTTCACCATCAAGCTCTCTCAAGCATGTCCGATTAACGGAATAATCAGCAGAACGGAATGTGGAATGTGCAAGCTGGTGTTCTGCAAGTTTGCAGTCCATGCAGTGCTGCAACAGCGTATCGTATTTCCAGCATATGCATGCAGGTGTTCCTGCTGGCGATCTCGCTCTCTCTCTCTCTCTCGCTCTCTCTTATATATACCCGACCTTATGATCTTGCATGCCTCGGTTGCAGGCAAAATCGATTTTGATCACCACCACAACTTCAGCTCCAGTGCTTCAGTCACTTTTCCACAGGCTGTATATATCTCCAGCTGAATTTCAAAAAGGAAAGGCTGAATAGCCAGGTATAGCGAATTCAATGAGCTTGAAAGCTGTTCTAACTTCCGAGTGGGTGAACACGTCTCTGATAGCTCAGTAAGATAAAGCCTGCAACATGTAGCAGGTGGAGCCCTCAACGTCTTCTAGGTCTTTAGAGAGGACCCAATGGTTTCTGGTAGGGCTTCACCGATACTACCTTTTCCTATACAGATACCTGATCAGCAGTGGCACAAATCCGTCTACAGGAAATTCTTCTCAGAACTGTGTCAGGGAAGGCATCCACCAAATCTGGGCAACCAAGGAATTCTTTGATGCAAGAGTGTCTGAACATTGATGTGTCCAGGCAAAACCCAATCACAACTCTTGTTGGTGCTCCTGGAGGTATTACACACTATTAGGTATGTTTCAGTCACAGGCGATAAATCTTCTTCATTTAACCTGCTAAGAATCAAGTAATATTCCATTTTCACTGTTATGCCTTGGTTGGAGACAAAGCTTTTTGAAAAGATTGCAAGGAATTTGAAATGCCCAACGGAAAATTGGACACTTTCCTCTCTGAGCATTGCATGGTAAACTGACTGCCATCATAATAAAGTGACAGAGGAATCAAGCAAAGGGTCATTTTCAGTGAACGGGACAAATTTTAGCGGGAGAATAAAATAATAAAAAATACATAAATAAATAAAAAACAAACAGTGTCACTCTAGGACACTCCCAAGTCCCTGAGTAAATACAAGTGCAATCCCACAGTGGCGAAATTCAGTCTTCCGCATTTAACCCACCCATAAAGTGAAACACCCACATACACACTCACTAGGGGGCAGTGAGCACACTTACCCGGAGCGTTGGGCAGCCTATCCAGGGCGCCCAGGGAACAGTTGGGGGTAAGGTGCCTTGCTCAAGGGCACCTCAGTCGTTATTGTCAGTTGAGGGAATCGAACCGGCAACCCTCCGGTCACAAGGCTGGTTCCCTAACCTCCAGCCCACGACTGCCCCAACAAGCCATCAGAAACAGAAAGCTGCAGCAACCATTACTACTACAAATCCCACAGGGAGTAAGGTGTCCTCCCCACCCCCTAAAATTTTAACTGAGTTTTGATATTTAAGGCCCAAATTGAAGACTTGGCACCAGAAGACACTGCACACAGGTCTGACAGTTTTATAGTTGCTCTTGTCGGATTTGGTATCCAGCCCAATCCTTGAAACGCTCTTCAGACTTCCCCTTGGACTTGCTCACACAGCAGAGGTAAGGCAAAGTTCAGCCAACTATCGGTGAAACCCAGGTGGTCCTGTCTGCCTCTCCTCACCTTACCTAACCATGCAGCCATGCCGCAGGCTCTGACAAGAAGCTAACTGATTCCTGAACTGGTTCCTGGCTAGACACCAATCCCTGGTCCGGTTGTTTTTTAACACTGGGCCTGCAACATCCCATCACTGCAAGACCGACATCTATGTATATGTCACACTTT
The DNA here is from genome assembly GCA_024036415.1 of Prochilodus magdalenae. NCBI lineage: Eukaryota > Metazoa > Chordata > Actinopteri > Characiformes > Prochilodontidae > Prochilodus > Prochilodus magdalenae. Next base: position 286,367 of record JAMWET010007453.1, on the reverse strand, counting down.
TTTAAAAAAGTGAACACAAAAAAATCGTCGAAGCCGTTAAGCACTAGTGGATCCTAGAAAACAAAACACAAACACATTAACCGGCCCCCTACTCCTGATCTTCGGTGATGTATCCCAAGGGTCCACTCAAGGCTCTATTTTATTTTCACTTTACATGTTTCCACTAGGGTTTCCAACCCTATGTAGTGAAGTTATCAAAGACTCCTTGAGCGGAATCAGATGTGAAGTCACAGGGCAATCAAATAAGATTTCCAGTGTGCAAACAAGGTCGTAAATAAGCTGATCTACGGTCATGGTTTAAGTCTTCATACTGACTCTCAAGAGTCTTACAACCAAATGCACAGCCAGTGAAAGCCAACTCTTCTGGAATTCGAGATTCCAAGGAAAAACGGTACTGGCCAGCAGCTGAAAGTCCTTTGCATGATGCAGATATTTTAGTCAAATTCAAAATGGTCTCTTTAGGTGGTGCTCATCTACGAAGGTCCTGGCAAAAGACCTTCCGTTTAATTTAGTGCTCATTGCTGTATGGGTTTGCAGTATGGCCCTTAATAAACTGTGCTGTGTTTGGCAAATTAATAGAACATTCCTGATGAAAGCTGCTTTGGGAGTTTCATAGCAGCCCAACCAACCAGACCTTAGTTTTCTTCAGTCATTAGATCACACAAAGAACAGCGATACCTTCCAACACTGCCGAGATGCTCTACTCCAGCAAAATGGCCTAATCGGTAGTGGGCATCAAATGATAGGGTTCACTCCCAGGAACGCTATTACCACGTCTAGGGCTTTTGAGGGAAAGCTGACTAGTTATGATAAACAAGGAAGAACACCATCATGAAGAGAAGACCTGTCAAATTAAGTGATTAGTAAATAATGGCTCTTGATCTAAGAGCTGTGTAGTGATCTGCAAGTTTAGAATTAGACTGCACCACAAAAGACTTGAGAGGGTCTCAAAGAAAGCATGCCTCTCCCTCTCTCTCCGCCTCGCTCCAGGGCCCATGCTTCTGCAGTACAGCAAAGATCATTAGGACATCCGTTTCCCACAGTCCTCTGCTCTCGACAGGGGCAAACCAAAGTGATCCCGGCCAAAAACAAGGCAAGACCCATCGATCTTACCACTCAGTCAACAGATTGTGGGCTTCTGGGAAGGAAACAAGAAAAAACAGCCACAAAAAAAAAAAAATAATAACCACATACAAATACTGCCGTAATTACGGACCCACACAGTGACAGACCCCCATCCCTTTTTATTTCTGCAGTACTCCAAATAGTTTTCCCCCCCACCTCTCTTAAAAGTGCCAGGTAAGCTGGCATTCTTCATTCACCTCCACACAGGCGCCACTGTTTGGCCTCTCAGGATGGCCCAGTGATTACATTTAAGCAGCTCTTAGCCCCAGACATAATCAAGCCGGAGCTAATCCATACACCAAGACAAGCAGTGCGGGGCAGCCACTCAGTTTGGCAGGTATACCGAGTACCACAGGGACAAACAGAACAGCAAGCAGCTCCTTTGTCAATGAAAACAAGGATAAAGTCACTAGAATCTGGGAACAAGAGAGACTGGGATCAGACAAGTGATCAGACTCGGAATTGCCTGGGAATTCTTACCAAACATGCCCATCATGCAGCGAGGGACGGAGTCCAGGGCAAAGAGGATTACAGGGGTACACAGCCTAAACACTAGAGTCAAGATATTATCTAATTCTATCCACACCAGAGGACGGGGCTGGAGGGACGAAAATGTTCAGCTTCTGTTCAGTGAGTCGCCTGTGTTGTACACGTTCTGCTCTTTTCTGAAAAGACAAAAGTCAACTATGTTCTCCAAGCAGACGTGTGGATGAGATGAACAGAAAAGGAACTTAACTTTTGCCATTAGCTGCAGCTGTAAAATGAACCAGATGGCCCATTTTTTGTCAACCCAGGCAATGTATTTTCATAGTTAAACCTCAGGCATACCCGGTATAAAACCGTGTGCAAAGCAGCCCCTAGTATATTTGGGGGTCCCAGGTTTTTCTTCATGTTAGCTCGCTATTCCAGCGTTCACTGCCTCCCACTCACCACAGCTTCAACTTCAACTAAATGCCTGGTTTAACAGATTCTTCTTTTGGAAATTCTCTAGTTTGGTATACGGTCTGGCAGTTTCTTGGGAAGATCCATCAAGTTTTCAGATTTACAAATTTATTACAGTAAGTTTTTTTTTTTTAAGTTAGTCGCAGTTTCTAGACTAGGCCATGTTTAGACTGCTGGCAGATTGGATCAGTTAAAAGGGTGTCTAATCAGTGCTCACATCATCCAAAATAAGACACTGTAATCTGTAAAAATCTGACTGAAACTTGCATTTTTGTGCTGTCCAAAGATAAATCTGGATATGGATATAAAAATTGGATTTGGGCTGGAAGTCTGATCATGGACTGCTTCAGTCTGAAGCTGGAAGCCAAAAAAAGGACCAACTGCTTGAACCAATTTCCTACAGTGCCACCTGACGCAGATCAGTGCTGCACCTCTAGTTAGTTAAAAATGCCAAAGAGAGAAGCTGAAGCAGGGTAAACAATAACAGCATGGTGTTGTTATATGTTCATTTACACTTTAGATTTTGAGGCATTTAGGGGGTCCAAGAGGTTAATCAGAAGGCCTGGACACCCCAGCATCCCTCTGTCATTTGCATGTTGACTAAAACTCCAATTTCAACAAAAGCACACTATTGGACAGTAGCGTGTATTCAGGACACCTTATAAAGAGAGGCACCGTCACCAAAGCCTACGCAAACAGAATCTCCACCACCAAGGCAATGTGTACACTAATGGATGATGACATACCTCGTCCAATCACAGTGCAGAATGCCGTTCTTTCAATGCCAACATGTAGCTAAACACAATATCAGGGTTATGACCCAGGCAGGCAGGATCAATTATTTTAATAACCAAGTAATTTACCAACCATTTCAGAGATTTATCAGGAAATTGCAGTTTTAATAAAAAGGCCATGCACGTAGATAAACAATAACAATCCATGTTTAGCCTTTCACAGATCCCAAAATACAGCTTGATGCTGATGGGCTGGTGGTGGGGGTATTTTGATCATTCATGTGTGTGTGACAGACATGTGTATCAGACATTTACGGAAAAACGAAACAAATCAACATTTAATTGCCAAATAAAGGACGATTCTGTATTTTACAGGACGGGCTGCAACCCTAATAGGAGCACCAATCACCTCCCTGGTCTTTACTGATCGAGAGGAATGGTGGCATTTCAAACGGAGTGTGTTGGACTCGACTTGTGAAGGGCACTTGCTCTCTTGTGGGCTGCGAATTCAATCAACTTGAACTCCATCACGAACAACGCTTGAGGTTATGGTTTGAGCTGGCACCCCCTTTCGGACTCTCTGTGCACCCAACTAGAAGTAGCTACACACCTTTACTCAGGTTCATGTCTGGTATCCAATTGGCAAACGTAGGACAGTGTATCTATGTTACAGTCAGGACCTAGAGACAGTTTGGCATTTCCTTGCCCGTGTTAGCGGCTCTTGAGCTTTTAACACTATGCAGGATCCTTTATTCTTTGTCTTTGTCCATGCCAATGTCCTGGCTGTTTGAGATCCTTCCTGGAAGGAATAGCAAAGCCAGTAAATGTGTGGCTTTATCCAGCACGGATGCTCAAACAAGCCTGTGACAATCCTGAGCCGTGTCAATCTGAACATAGGCATAGAGAGAGAGACACAGAGAGAGAGAGAGACAGAGAGAGAGACAGAGAGAGAGAGACACAGAGAGAGAGAGAGCGAGAGAGACATTGCAATAGAGCAAGGCCACCACTAGCACAGCTCTTCTGATCGTCTCTTGCTGTCGTTCAGAAATAAGGGTCAGGCGGATCAAACGGAAACACCCCCCCCACCCCATCCTGTCCGTTGCATGCAGAAAGGGATTTGGCTCTTAATTGCTGTCTGCAGTTATGGCCTCCTCATCCTTCCAGGGGACAAAAGGGAAAGAGCTTAACATCCGGCTGGCTTGTCCTGGTGTGACGGACGTTTTTTAATAACTCTGCGGAGAGAGAGAGAGAAATGGAAAAAGCGGGGATGATTATACGGAGGAATCTCGTTTAAAGCGCACTTCGGCAGAGGAGTCGTGTGATGTCAGGAGGGTACGGGGGGTGGGGGGTGGTGGTTGAGGGCATGCTGGGAATACCGCATTGTTTTTCACTGTAGAAGAGAGTGTGTGTGTGTGTGTGTGTGTGTGTGTGTGTGTGTGTGTGTGTGTGTGTATATATGTGTGTGGGGGGGGGAATGTTTCTCTGAAATAATAACCCTACAAATATGCAGCACCGCAGCAAATACAGTACATAATGTGTCCTTACAACAAACAGAACCATGCAACCAGCATGCTTAAAAGAAGTTCATGCTAAGTGTATTGAGGTGCCAAACCGTCACACAGTCCTACAGCATCAGCTGATACCTGTGTAAAAGGTACGCTTTGGTCAAAGTAGGAAACACAGCCAGCACTACACTGGTGCAGCCTTACTGACTTTCTATGATGGTACCTTGGTCCTCTCTAGAATGAGGTATTCCACCTTCTGATGACATAATCTCCTTCTGGTGGGAGGAAGTCCCCCAAAGAAATGACTCCCGCATTTACAATACAGGACGGCCAAACAATCTGATTCCAAAATGTTTAGAAATCGACCATTCCATGGAGAAATCTAGCATAGGGTTCCTTCCTTTTCCAAGGAATCGAATTGTCAACGCTCATCTTTAACGAGGCTGAAGCTGTTTCCTATTCTTTAGCTTCTTAAACGAATGTTCCAGTTCAGCTTAATTGCTACAGCTTGCATAGGCGCCAACGCAACTTCATCACCAGTTAAGATGGAACAGGAAGTTCACTAAACTAGGTGGAGAATAAAAACACATCTGGGCATTTTCACTCCAGTCATAGTCACATGCGTTCTACACCGATCGTCAGAAGAAGAGTACACCCAGAAGGGGGTGTGGGATTGCGGTGCTGTTGGGAAGGAAGATAAAGGTGACCAGGATCAATAACTGATGATACATTTAGACGGATATGATCAATATTTACTGAGCTACACATACAGAAGTCTGTCTCTCAGTATGGTGTTGGGCCGCCATGTTTGCTAATGCAGCATGCCATACGTCTCAGAATGGAGTCAATGGTGCTGGCACTGAAAGGTTGACTCATGGATCCATCACTGCTGGCTGAACGTCTGCGGCTGTTGGGTCAGTCAGGTACAGTGATAAGGCTCGTCCTTACTTACACCACATGAACGGTTAAGCCTGAAACTTGAATCATTTGCATGTCTCACAATGTCAAACCTACCCACCAAGTTTCCACGACCACGGTGCCTCCACACACGGAGTTCATTGGCCATCTCCAACAAAACAAAACCGGGACTCGTCACTGAAGATGACCCACTGCCATCCTGGTGGTCCAGTGCATGGGATCTCACAGCGGTTGTAAGAAGCATTTGTTCAATGCATGCCAACTACTGAGTCTAAGGAATTCTTGCCAAGACCTCTGACATGAACCTACTAACAAACAAAAACTCACCCTCTGTTTCTCTCAGAGCCTGGCGGTTAATGTTTCAGAAGCCCTGCCTGTCACATTTATGGCTCCACCTAGACCTCACAAAAACAGGGAGGCGTCCTCGCTGCTCTGCATGCTAATGACCCATTCTCACAAAAACACACAGACAAATATGCCCACTACGGCAGGATTTATGACCCAGCGAGCTCGCCCCGAGCCAAAAGCGCTAATCTATAAATGCTTAAATGCGGATGTGTTGGGCCAGGCTCAATCCACTACAGCTCCAGGGAGAGGAAAAGAAGAAGGGAGGGGCAAATCTGAGCAGGTGCCCCCGCACCAGGCCAGGATAGACCACAGCATACCAAACGCAACATGCCGCGAGAGAGAGAGAGGCAGAGAGAGAGAGAGAGAGGCAGAGAGAGAGAGAGAGAGAGACACAGACAGAGAGAGGCAGAAAGAGAGAGAGAGAACGCAGGTGTGTGCTCAAAGGGCCATTCATTCTCCAGGAGAGACGCGAGCCAGATCTCTGGCGCTCTCTCTCTGTCTCTCTCTCTGTCTCTCTCTCTGTCTCTCTCTCTGTCTCTCTCTCTCTGCTTGTCTCATGCTCTCTGCATCTACCTCTACATATCACTCTCTCGACATCTTCCTCTCTTCATGCCCTCAGAATATTACTGTTGCTCTATCTGTACTCAGTCCATCACTCTCTACGCTCTCTTATTTCTTTCCTCTCTTATTTCACTGCAAGTCTCCCCCTTTCTTTCTCCCTCCATCCTTTCAGCTGGTCTATTCTTTCACTCATTCTTACTTTATCCAGGGCATATTCCCATAGTGCTCTCTCACTCTCTGTACTTCCTGTTTGTCCCTCACTCTTTCTGCAATATCTGACCATTATCCTCAGTCTCTGCTCCTTCTTCGTCTTCTGCACTTTCTAACCTTCCCTCTATCCTTGTCTCTTTCCTTCTCTCTCCGTCCTCTGCGTATCGTGTCTCACTCTATCTGCTTCTGCCTCTGTGCACAACCTCTCTCTCCCTTATCTCCTTCGCATATCACCGTTTTCCCTCTCTCTCCCCTCATAACGTCTGCCTCTCTCTCTCCCCATCTCGAGGTTTTTCTCTCTTTCTCTCTGCTCGTTACTCTTTTCATCTTTCTCTCCCTCTCCTAATACATTCTGCCCGTCTCTCACTCTGATGTCCTCTGTGCTCTCTCCCTTCTCATCTCGCCGGCTCTTGCTCTGTGCTTTTTGCATCTTTCCCCTGCTCTCCCTCTTCTCTGCCTCTCTCCGTACTTCCTGCCCATCTCCTTTTCTCTTTGCCTCTCTCACTCTCTCACTCTCTGCTTTAGAATCCGTCTTCTTTTTATGCATCTTGCAGTTTCTCTCCTCTTTGTTTAATGATCTCTTACTATGTGCTTTGTGAACATTAGCTCAAACTCAGCAGCTGAATACAAGCCGTGTACTAAAGTGTGCAGACGAGTGTCTCTCTAGAGGATGTTCACTCAAACTACACATGTTTACATACAACTGCAAAACAAGGGAAGTTACAATATATGGCCAAAAATATGTGGACCCGCCTCCTAGAGTTCAGGGGTTTCAGCCATGCCTATTAATAACAGACGTATTCAATCAGCCATGCAGTTCTCCATAGACAAACTTTGCAAGAGAGACTTCCAACATGGCACACTCATAGAATGCCTTTGCCACAAGTCAGTTTGTGAATTTCCATCCTGCTAGATCTGTCACGGACAACCCTCAGATCTGTTATTGTGAGATGGAAGTGTCTAGGAGAGCTCAGCCACAAAGTGGTAGGCAAACGCTGAAGCATGTAGTCTTTTCTATAACTCACTAAGTTCTAAACTACCTCTGCAAACGACATAAGCTGTGCATCGGGGAATTTAAGCTTCATGAAGTGGGTTTCCATGGTCAAGGAGCCGCAGACAAGCCTAACCTCACTATGTGCAATGCCAAGCGTTGACTACAATGGTGTAAGTCTTGTCGCCTTTGGATTCTAGTGCAATGGAAACCAGTTCTGGGAGGTGATGAATCACACTTCACTGTCTGGCAGTCTGATGGATGAATCTGGGTTTGGCAGACACCAGGAGAACGCTACCTACCAGGATGCATAGCGCTAACAGAAACTTTGGTGTAGGAGGAGGGATAATGGAATTGGGTGGTCCGGGGCTGTGTTTAGGGTTTAGAGCGACATAGTTCCAGTGAAGGGTGACGTTAATGCTACAGCAGTTTTAAGAAGACATGGTTTGATAAGACTAGTGTGGAGCAACAGTGCAGTAGCCTGCACAGAGCCCTGACCTCAACACTGCAGAACGCCCTTGGGATCAATTGGAATGTTGGTTGTGAGCCAGGCCATCTCATTCAACATCAGCGCCTGCTCTTACAAAAGCACTTTTGACAAACCAGGCAGAGATTCCCATGTCAGCTGCCATGCTTTTGGATTGGGATGCCCAATAAGCTCTCATAGGAAGGACAGTTTGGTGTATACAAGGTGCAGGTGAATTCTTACATTTGATAGAGCTAGATCTAGCCATTAAATGATATCTTGAAAGTGCTACACATGTGTACACATTGCTCCAGCTGAGATAACAGCTAGAATAACACTTAGTTTAATTAGAGAAATGGTGGGCTTTTTATTTATTTCTACTGCTGTCCCCATCCTCTTCCATCAGAGCTCACAGACTAATGAGACGGCTTGGTCAGTCTCCACACTTTCGTAAGTTAACGCACTTTTGAGTGACTTTAATAGGCTGCCTATAAGACAAATTCAGTGAAGCTCCATGGATTTACACATCCCGTGGTTACACTGCAATGCGTGTCCCCCGTCAGCGCATTGCTAAATAAATTACGAGAGAAAGAAGAGGATAAAAAACGCTGTAAATTAGGCGAAGCTGACATAATAAGGACACTTCATTAACATATGAAGTAAGCTGCTAGTGGAACAGCTGATGGACAGCGACACTAACATTCCTCTACCATTGTGGTGGAACACAGAAAAGGCGCTCCATGGGAATGATCAATGAGTCTGAAGAGCCGCTGAGCCATTTCACTATAGTCTGGAGAGCGTAGCTTAGCTACAAAGTTTTTTTCCTTAGCAACCATATGGCCTGGTACAGCAGCCTGTGGAGATGGTTGAATGGACATGGCCATGTATGCTGGACTCCGAGGAGTATCGTGTGGTCAAGTACCAGAACTTAAACAGACAGGCAGGTTAACTGATGACTACAATATTGAAAATAAACAGTCCTAGACCAGAATAAGATGATACATCAACCAGCCATTCTTTCGTCGGTCCATCCATCTGTCATTTATCCATCGTTGGATCATCTATCCCATTGTTTCTCAACCACGCCCTGCACCTTTAACACAAACCCTGCGCTGTGAAAGGGCTTGCTAATGAGCTGATGAGTTGAATCAGGTGTGTTCGGAGCAGGGAAAGCTCTAAAACGTGCAGGACCAGGGTTGAGAAACACTGGTTTAGCCATACTTCTGTTCATCTGTTTGTCCGTCCATCCATCAAACCAACCAAATATCGTACCTACGGTTCATTCAATCCATCTCAACCAAACATAAATTGACTGGTAGACCATTCTATCCATCAGCTGGCCTATCTATCCATGACTCCAACTCGAGAATGCCTGATACAGTAGGAGAGTGGTCAGTTAAAACAAGGATGGAGTTGATTTTTTGTGAGTTGAAAGTAGAGTTGATTTTTCTGTGGCCTACCCAGTCTGGTGTGAGTTCAGTTTAATGTGCACTTTGAGATCTACCAAAACGCAATTACCTGATATTACAGCACTCCGATTGCTGCACTGAACCAAGAAGTTCCAGATCGGAGCTGAAGAAATGTAGTACTAAAACTGGATGTTAAGGAAAGAAAGCAAGAAAAAAAATAAATAAATAAAAAAATCTCTTTTACTTCATGTCGTATTCTATTCATCGAGATTTACAGCCTGAGCTGTTCATTACAGCTCCATCATCTCAGTGATAAGTGCTGACATCTGTAGAAAAGTGATGCTGAACCCAACAATGCGGGATTTTTAAGACTGAACCAAACGTGTTTGTGATTCAGTACCTAGAAGCCCATTGTGTGACTGGCAATTAATTCCCAAGAGCTAAATGGCTAAATGGGTGCTTAATTATCAATTACACATTGTTAAAGGCCACAATTACATCATGTAACGGGGTCTCCTCGGTGCACCCACTTTAAATCATTAGTATCAGCTTCCTCTGCTGTTAATCTTGTACAGCCCATCTACATATTTGGTCTGTGTGTCGCTATAAACGTCTATTCTGCTAATGATGACCAACATCCAGGCAGAGTGCATCTCTAGCACCATCCCAACAAGCAGAAACACAAACCTACACACAGGTATCCACACATACAAACAAGCACACGCCTCCAACTATAGCTTAGTGTGTTAGCTATCATCTTATGTAAAAGTGGGGTCACCACTCTGTGAAAGACTTTACAGACAAATAGTGCAACCACTCAAGAAGAAAGTTTCTCATCGTAACATAGCAAAATACGTAGTGATTATCATCTACGTACATATCACTAACAGATTCAGAGAATTAGGAGGAATCTCTGTAGGCAATGGAAAAGGCTGAAGCCCGTTTTCGACTTCCGACTGCACTAAAAACAGACCCGGTTCTGTAGCGGAAAGAGCAGTACTGCAAGGGATCAGGAACACTTCCCAAAACCATCGCTTGTGAATGCATTTTGTCACTACATCCATAAATGCCATGCAAGCAAGTTTTTTTAAAAAAGGGAGTCCGTTATCGGCACACAGTTCAAAAGCCAGCATCAGTAATGTTATGTGGGGGGTATAAGTGCATATGACGTGGGTGACTTATGACATATGCTGCCCTCTAGACGACATCTTTTTCAGGGGACGACTTGTTTATTTCAGCATGTCAAATCACATTCTGTTGTTACAGACTCCAGATGCTGAACTGACCTGTTTACAGTCCAGACCCACCACCTATTGCAAACATTTGATGCATTATGAAAAGAAACACATGAAAAGGAGAACTCAAGCTGTTGAGCAGCTGAAAGGTAATCTCAAGAAAAAATTCAAACTATTTCACCATAGTAATCAACACAGTGTTAAACATCAACCAACATTTTAACACTGTACTGTTAACATTGTACTATAATCAACTACATATAATGTGAACATCACTGCATTCCATTTTGATTTAGATTTTGCACAGTAACAACTTTTTTTTTTGAAATAGGATGGTAGGTGAAATGCATTTCTGGCCTAATATAACGAATATGTTAAATAGTACATACATAAAAAATAACATACGTTTAAGAAGCTCCCTCCAAGTAGCAGCCTAGTTACTGAACACTAAAATAATTGATGCCCAGAAAGCCTAAAAAGGCTGTTTTTCATATAGTTGTTAGAAATGAAAAGTCATTAGAAGTTAAGGTCTGGAAAACCCAGATTATTTTCCAAGAGAGGTGGTTCATAGCAGTGCTAAACAAGCCAATACCCTACATGACTGCAAAACAAGACTCTGGAGTGGTGGTGCAGCGTTGTGCACAAATATGACCTTCATGAAAGAGTCATCAGAAGAAAACGTCCTTTGCATCCTCACCAAGAAATTCATTGTCAGTGGATTGCAAGCCTGATGCGTGCATTCTGGAAACAAGCCCTTCGGACTTTTTGGCTGCAACGAACAAAGGTAGTTCGATTATGCTTTGAGCTACTGTTGCAGCCAGTGGCACAAAAAAAAACAACTATTTCACTGGTAAGAAGGTAAGAATAGACTAAATAGACCAGCACTTTCTAGAAGCAAACATTAAACAGTCTCAAACAGCTAACGAAGAAAGGAGAATGACTTCTACAACAGGCTAATGATCCCAAACACACCACAAAACCCACAATGGACTACCTCAAGAAGCGTTTCTCAAGAGCCCTCACAGACCCTCAATCAAAGACTATCTGAAAACCTGAGAATAGGCCTTAAAAGATCAGTGCACCCAAGACAGTCCAATAATTTCAGAGAATGGGAGGGAGGGATCGACTTAAATTCCCCAGACAAGAACTGAAAGGCTCTTGGTGGGCTGCAAACAGCATTTACAAGCTGTGCTGCTTGCCAAAGTGGGGTACTGACCATGCACTTTGCTTCAGGCCCTTTTCCTTTTCGGTCATTCTGAAGCTGTTTAAGATGGTTTTAAAATAATCTGGCTGATATTAAAGTATTAAAGAAATGTTATTTTTACGACGTATAGAAATCAAGCCAACTTTTACTTGCTCAACTATTCACTCTGCTCTGATTATGTGCAACTGATGCCCATGTCATCCATATTGTTTCTTAACTGCTTAATGGTTTTTAACATGCATTCATGTGTTTTGTGTGTTTGTGCTTCCAGTGGGCAAAATATAATAGGAGAAAAATGTGTACCATGGTGGATAATCAAGTTAGCTAATCTATTGTAATCTAAAGGGGACGACTGTAGCATGCTAAAGATCAACCCTTGTAACACTGAGCCCTTTGGCAGCTCTCTTCTGCTGGGTTCATTACTTTGAATCTGTGCTCACACTCCAATGGCACAGAAGCCTTTAGCGCAGTCAAAGCCCAATCAAAAGACAGTCGTGATGGAGGAAAAGAAAATAAATCGATTCAAGTGTTTCTGTTCCGACGGCATCAAACCTGATCAACCATGAACCAGCAGGCGCCAAAGGGCTCAGTGTAGCACAGCTGATTGGAGGTAAATAATAAAGCATCTGCGTGCGCTCATTAAACGACCTTGCGTTACCAAAGTCAATGGAGGTGAAGCCGCCTCGTTCTATAAACTCTGCCTCAAAGCCTGCATCCAGAACTAACCAGAAGGGAATTACAAGGCTGGTTGACGTGTCACGAATATGATTTATGATTCTGCACCGGTGTATTTGGAGTGTTTTAATTAAAGGCGGAGCGCCGTGATTCGAGTCTTATATCATTCAGCTTGAGAAGGCTTTCGTAAAACTTTACCAAAAAGTTAAGACACCATCCTTGACGATACAGGCCATGGTTACAAACACAGCTCTTGCGAAATTGCACTCAAATTGTGGTTTCAATATAAAGACAATGAATCTTTCCGACTGAGGCACAACTGAACTCCACTGACTGTCAAAACAAAAAGTATTTATAGAGACTTTCACATTGCTACATACTTGCAAACGTAGGATGCTTAGGATGTACCTCAAAGACCTCCCTAGTTCGTCAGTTGGGGGTAACTGGCCAAAGAATTTCTAGGGTATATCCTTAAGTGTACTGAACCTTTTGTTCCCTGAGAGTTCACAGATAGTTCTTTTTGACCAACCTGGAACAGGTTCTTTCCGGTTCGCACACCCAATTTTGAAACGTTTGACGCATTTCCAACAATACATAGACCCAAAATAAATAAATAAATAAATAAAATAAATAAAAAAGGTTTGATCCCAGCTGGAACCAAAGAATAGTAGGCCTAGCATCCCTCCCGCCTCAACCACCTTCTCTGGGCTATGTTTGTGGTCCTCATCAACACCCACATCAAGCGTTGTTCTCCGATTTGCTGCTCACCTGTTCGCGTTTACAAGCAGCCAATAATTGTCCAAGTCTGCTCCATCCACTAAGCCATAACACCTGCCCGTGCAAGCTTTGCACCGTGCAAAAAGAGGCAAAGATCCAAAATTCCACCTTAACAATCCCAACAGCAGCCTATAAGTAGCAGCCCTGCTGCATGATTGTATCACTGTGTCCTGGTTGAAGCAGATCACCTTAAACTGAAAGCTTCACAGTGAGGAACAATAATCTACTTTGTGTCGTCAAGAGTCATTTCATTTTCATCCCTGAAACCATCCAAACCAGCCAATCAGAGCAGAGCTCATCTCAAATATTGATGAGCACACCATGTAAGGCCACATAAGGACAGCTTGTTTCGTTCTAAGGGCTAACGCAGGATGCAAATGGGCCTTTAAAACAGCCTTGGTGCCCTTTTACACTCTAACCAAAACCATGTATTTGATGAACTGATTGAAGCTTTTAAATTACCCTATCCAGAGTCATGTCGGGAATACCTATAAATATGGAACTCATCAGAATGCCGAAAGGCCGATATGCTCAAGCGAACAAGCTACACTGCTGCAGCTTTGCAGAACGTTGTATTAGTAAGGCTTTCATTAGGTTGTTGGTGTTACACCCTTTACATGCAACTACTGCTTTACATGGACTGCATTTAGCTCCATTTCGTTTTGAGCATCTTAGGCTTTCAGCCGGGAGAGCACAGAATCACACTTCGTACTGGTTAAGGTAGTCAGAGGCATGCAAATGCTTTCATCACACGGAGAAGAATTCCCCTCCTGCTGATCCTCTCTAGCACCGACCACTTGAAAATGCCTGCTATTAGCATTGAATTAGCATTACATGAATACCGATAGTAGCACAGTTTGTCCAGGAGCTTAACGGTATTACGGGACTGCCCAGTCAAAAACTGGTACTGGCTTAGCACCAGTCCTCATACTCATCCCGACCACAGACTGACCAGTACAGGTGTTTAGCTGAATCATCATTACATCATGTGCTGTGTTAGTGCATCATCATTCAAAACAAGAGGCAAGGACAATAGAAATCTTTGAGACCTCTTGGAGACAATAGGTGCTTTCACCCCTAGCTAGTTTGGTGTGGACCAAACAAGGGAAGAGTGGCCAGCCAAAATCTTGGTCCTCTAACCGAAGTCCATTTCACTGGTGGGAATCCATTTCAATGGATGTCCGAAACCAAAGGAGGGAATTCAACATCGATGCACGCTCTCCTCTTTCAGCAGCAGCCTGTTTTTGATCCCTGATGGACATTCATAGCATTCCTGCAGGCTGATTAAAGTCAAACTGAGGCATTATTAATCAAGCGATCCTGAAGAAGCAGAGATCCAGAAGGTTTGTTTATTTTTCTGACTGTAATGCATCTAGAAATCAATGCTAAGTTGAGAAGGTCCACCTCCAAAGAGGCCCAGTGGTCATTCAGCAAACTTATCAACTTGTTAGATACATTGCACAATCAAACGTGAAAGCGTATAAAGCAAGAGCCAAGGATGAAGAATGGATGCGGTCATCCTTGGAACGCCTGATACCCGAACTCTAAACGTCATCCAGGAGTGGTGTGAACACACACTGAGGCCAGGGCCAACTGTGTGTGTGCACTTTTGTTCATTACGCTGATCCAAGCCATTTATATTCATTCATACTGCACATAACGCGGAGCGACTTGCACAGCATCAGGACCAGCGCCAGGCTCCTCATTACACTTGCACTGCAGATCACAAAAGTGTCAAACATCCCCGGAGCCAAGCATAACAGCATTTAAAATGATGACCACCTCAAAAGGATTCAGGCCAACAAGAGCTGGGACAACGAAAATGCAATACAGCCGAGGATCCGCCACTTCCTTTAAAGGGGAATGTCCGTGACTTTTCCAAAGGTTTTCCGTAAGTCAGTGGCTGAGATGTGATCAGTCATTCAAGAGTATGCTGGTGTGAGGTATTTCACTGCAGTAGGGGTATAAGAAAATATTGAAAATATCAAATATCATGATTCTTTGTGTTGATTTTTCACGTTTAATGATGCTGTATTGGTTCTCAAAACACAGTATCGATTTTTAATTAATAGGTTACATACATACACAAAGATTTGTGGCAGACAGTGGTTTATTTTGTGCTCCAGCCACTGAATAGCCATGTTGTAATCCATTTTCAGCATTTAAACTCTTCCACTCCAGCATAAACAGGTAGCCTAACCTAAGGGTGCAGTGCTAATGTTAGCATTAGCAAACCTATGCATGTGGTGGTGTCTGCAATCTTCTGGCTTGCTGCCTCATGTCACCTCATGGCAGTTTCATGTGACATCACTATGATGAACAGCTTCTTTAAGGAGATATATATATATAGACACTGACCAGCCACTTCATTAGGTACACCTCTTTGTATCTACACTCACTGTCCATCTTATTAGCTCCACTGACCATATAGGAGCCCTCTGCAGTTCTACCGTTACAGACTGTAGTCCATCTGTTTCTCTGTATACTGTATTACCCTGTTCTTCAGTGGTCAGGATCCCCACAGGACCACCACAGAGCAGGTATTATGTGGGTGGTGGATCATTCTCAGTACAGCAATGACACTGACGGGATGGTGGTGTGCTGGTGTGAGTGGCTCAGACACAGCAGTGCTGCTGGATACCTCAAGGTTACTGCTAGATTGCAAATCATCCACCAATCAAAACTGTCCAGCCAAGAGCGTCCTGTGGGTTGTGTCCTGTGACCACTGATGACGGTCTACAGGATGTCCAGCTCAACCTGTGCAGGAGCAGATGAGCTATCGTCTCTGGCTGTACATCTACAAAGTGGAGCAGCAGTGTAGGAGTGTCTAATAGAGTGGACAGTGAGTGGACACAGTGTTTAAACACTCTAGCAGCACTGCTGTGTCTGATCCACTCACACCAGCATGCCAGTATCACTGCAGCGCTGAGAATGATCCACCACCCACATAATACCTGCTCTGTGGTGGTCATGTGGGGGTGCTGACCATTGAAGAACAGGGTAATACAGTATACAGAGAAACAGTCTGGAAGCGTAGAACTATAGAGTGCTCCTATATGGTCGGTGGAGCTGATGACATGGACAGTAAGTGTAGACACAAGGAGGTGTACCTAATAAAGTGGCTGGCTGATGTTTATAGCTTCACACATTTGATCACTGCAAAACCGAATCGCTACGATACCGCAGTCGCACCGATAACCGCCTCACCCCTCTGAGGACGCACCGCGCGTTCACACACGAGTGCAGGCTTGTGGGAAAACACTGGTCCACGGTCTGCTGTCGAGCACTGCGGGTAAGCGTTATTCCACCTCCGAGTCATTTATTCCCTCACTGGTGACGGTTCACTACTCCAGCTTCACTGACTGACAGACACGGAACACAGTGGCGTAAAACCCCCGTGGACTCGGCCGCTCGCCCGTTACTCGTGTATGACACAGACCCA
Source organism: Prochilodus magdalenae (assembly GCA_024036415.1). Taxonomy (NCBI): domain Eukaryota; kingdom Metazoa; phylum Chordata; class Actinopteri; order Characiformes; family Prochilodontidae; genus Prochilodus; species Prochilodus magdalenae. The sequence continues at coordinate 269,825 of JAMWET010007453.1, read as the reverse complement.
GCATCCCATTTCTTCCCTTCACACACTGGAGTTGACGGGAAGACGAGGCGCGTGAACTTGGTAACGTCAGCTGCTCGCTCGCGCTCTCGCTAGCGCGCGCGCGCGCCCGCACCGCCGCTGCTGCTGCTGCCCTAGCAACCAGCGCAACGGTCCAAACTCACTCGCTACTAGTTTCCTCTAAAAACACACCTTGAGAGGGGAAAACACAATACCTCCATCCTTATATCAGCTCAGGACAACATTCCCTGTCCGTTAAAGCCCCACGGCCAGCATTAAATATCAAATTCATCATTTAATATCTGCTACAACCGTCGCTCGTAACTGACACCAACCACACAAACACCCTCTCCACGTTCATCCCTTCGCTGCTTACCTCCGAGAGAATAACCGCTGCTCCGGGTCAGGTGCGCTTTCCTTCCACCTCAAGCCCCCATTAAACACCTGCAGACCCTCCGATAGGTCACACGAGGCACTTTCCCCTTCAAACGCTGCTGCTGGTGCTGGTGCTGGTCTTATTTCCCAAACATGTGCCTGGCCTCTCCACAGCTACAACAACAAACGCACCGAGGAAAATCTCAGCGCCCTGAGTGCTGCACTAAGCCCCTCCCACTACTACACCGACGCCTTCTAGGAAAGCAGCTCCGCCCTCCTATTGGTCCGTTTGTGACTTTAATCACCGTCAAGGCGCAGAGGTCCCCTCTTATTGGCTTGTCTGGCTGTCAATCACTGTCACTCGTTAATTTAATCCCTCTGGTGCCAGCTGGAAAATTACGGTTTTCACCGACTTTAATAGTGAGTAGCACTTTTCAACTCCCAGTCCGCTCTAAACAATGATATGATTTACAGGATAAATGTTTATTTATTTATATATTTGGTTGTTTATTTGGTTATTTATTTTGTGTTTGTTTATTTTGATTCATTTATTTTGGCACTTTAACAAATACAAAAACAAAATATTGCTGTCTTTTAATATTAATAATGTTACTCGTGTATTAATCTGTGAGTTCTGGGAAATAATACGTGTCATAGTAAAACGAAGACCCCTCGTAGTAAAAGTACAGCGTAGCGGCGGCTGTGATTGGTGGAGTGGGCTGACCTCGTTCAGCCAATCAGAGCGCAGGGTTTTCTCTCTCTCTCTTTTTCGCCCCACCCGCCCTTAAAACCAAAACAACGTGAGGAGTGGGACTCGGCTTAGTTAACGCTCCGCACAACCTGCTACAATGAAATGATCCGTACATGGATCCGTGAGTAACTTCACCCAATGATTTGTTTGACTGTCCCGGTCTGCACAAACTCGACGTCTGCTTCGTCCGTCGTCACGTTGGAGAGCGATTAGACTGATTTCTGTGCTAAGCTAGCTAGCTGTCATGCTAGCTTGGCTGCTAGGCTAACTGACCTGTCAGTGTCAGGCTGGATCATCTGGGTGTCTCATTGAACTGAATGGAATAAAGTTACCATGTTTTCACAGGAGAGGCACTAACAGCCGCTCTCACATCTCCAGCAGAGCGAGTCCGGAGGATATAGTACACTTTGTTGATCTTTGCCAGTCAGATCCTCCCCTGGCTAGCCAGAGAATTCAGATGCTGTGAGTAGTTAGCAGATGATGTATGTTGGTTATTATTGTTGACAGGCCTTTTAATGTGATCAGATTCAGTTCCGATCTTAATGATCTGGTAAAGTAAGAAGGATCAGACTTCAGCAGATTTCACTGTTTCGTTGTCTGCTGTGACTTTTTATAACCACCACGAAGTGATGAAATTATTGGAGGGCAAAGTGCAAAGTCAACGTAGCTGTAAAAGCCTGTTCCTGTATTTACTGCTAATGAAATCAATTGGTCTGATCACGAGGCAATATTGCCTGCACGCATTTCCCACGTAGTCCAGTATGCGTTTTATGCTGGTCTGATGCTGGTTTAGATGATCAGCCCAGCATGGTCATGCTGGATCAGAACACACAGCATATTCTGGTTTTGGTGGTGATTAGTTTATCTGCTACTGCTGCATACCAGCATCCAGAACACAGCATATGATGGTTTGTGCTGGTGACCACCCATGGCCTACGTTGGGTAGGGCAGACCTGGTGCATGTCTATGATGGTATGTGCTGGTCTATACTGGTAATTGGTGGCCTGGTGCTGGTCTGGGCTGGCCTTGTGATGGCCTGTGCTAGTAACTGCTTGTTCATTTTGGTCTGTGGTGGCCTGTGCTGACCTGGTGCATGTCTATGATGGTATGTGCCGGTCTATACTGGTAATTGGTGGCCTGGTGCTGGCCTGGGCTGGTAATTGCTAGTTTGTTTTGGTCCGTGTTGGTCCATGCTGGTCTGTGCTGACCTGGTTCATGTCTATGCTGGTCTATGCTGGTCTATGCTGACAATTGCTGGCCTGGTGCTGGCCTTGTTATAGCCAGTGCTGGTAATTGCTAGTCTGTTTTAATCCGTGTTGGTCCATGCTGGCCTGTGCTGACCTGGTGCAGGTCTATGCTGGTCTATACTGTTAATTACTGGCCTGGTGCTGTTCTGGTGCTGTTCTGGTGCTTTATATATGTCGGTCCCCAGCAAAACCAGCATGTGTTGTGTTTTGGATGCTGGTTAGCGCCAATTGAAGTTAAAATGCTAGAGACCAGTAAAACCAGCATGTGTTTTGTTTTGGATGCTGGCATGATGGTTTTACCCTTGTTTGTCTCTGGTTCTCCACAGTACCTAGCACGTCCTCACGTCTGACCTGAAACGCCACTGTCAGAGAACTCACCAGCGACCTCCTCATGTGCATCATCTTCTTCAAGTTCGACCCCCGGCCCGCCTCCAAAAATGCCTACAGGTGAAGTGCTTGCTTTGTTTTTTGGAGTGCAAGAGTTGGGCATCGTCGTTTTCCTTGTGAAACAGCCTCAGGGGACAAGAACCTCAACGCTACGCGACAACAGCGGAAGCTGCTTATGCCATATTGTCTTTGAACTTGGGCTTTTCATGTCTTTATTTAGCCCAAAAGAGCAGCTTTACTTTGATAGTATGGGCCCAGGTTGCTTCATTAATCAGACGCCTCATTTATAGACAGTCTAATTACAGAGGAACTAAGGACGCTGCACACTGAATATTAATGCATATGTAAAACATTTGTAAATCGGCGAGACAGAATAGCACTGAGAGCGCTGCTGTAGTGTGCCCAGTTTGACCATACCCACAGTTCTAAGCCTCCACGACGGAGATCTAGAGGGGTGAAGATGCAGTTTCCTGGATTTGGAGGTGAGCAGTGTAGAAGGTTCAGTCAAAGTCATATTCCCTCAATAAAACTCTGTAGAAGTGAAAGCAACCAACTTAGGTCAGAAATGTTGAGTCTCCAAGACTTCCGAGTTCACTATAGCAACAACAGCACAAGAACTGCGCACTGGGGGCTTAATGACATGGGTTTTCATGGCCTAGCAGGTGGGCACAAGCCTAAGATCACTACGCACAATGCCATGCATTGGACGTAGTGGTACAAATCATATCATCACTGGATTTTGAAGCGGTGGAAACATGTTTTCCAAAGTGATGAATCACAGACACAGAAGAGATAACCCTGCCCTCTGATTGGCTGAATGAGGTCAGCCCACACCACCAATAACAGGCACCGCTACGCTGGACAAGTATGACTGATTGTTTAATGTAGCCACTATTGACCAAATTCCCAAATAAATTTTTTATATTAGCTTAGAATGACTGCCCACTAAGATGTTGAGAAATGCCTTTGACCTGCCCCAAGTTAGGGAATGGTGGTCAGTTGATGGGCAAAGTCTACAGGGTTCAAAAAGCAGGTTAGGCCCGGTCATGTTACTCTTCTATAGGACATATGAAGTAGTTTATTACTCATAACTGTCCATACTTTTACAGCATCAGTCAAAAGTTTAGAGACACCCATCTAAATGGAAGATATTGGTGATCTTAGACTCTACAGGCTTACACTTAACACTTCCAGCTGATGATACATAGCCTGATATACCACATACTCTTGATGTATCACAATATCATATTTCTTTCAGTTTAGTGAATATTCATGATGGACAGACCAATAGAATTGGATCAAAACTGCTTGGAGAAAAAAGCCTGAAATAGCCGAGAACTGTGTCAGATGGTCTGTGTCTGGCCTGATCAGGTGGCTGGGGACAAAACCCGAAGGGTTGTGCCAGCATCACGACGGATCCGCGCCCAGTCATCAGCTGTTTTAACAATGTTGGACTGTAATAAGCCTTATTAGATTTTAACGAGCTTTATCAATCACTGTTGTGGTCCCACTGGTTATAATTGGATCAGAGTAGGGCCTGCATCAAGTTAGTCATGGATCTTCTTTGTATTAGATGACACTCCACGGAGCGTATCATCTAATCAACAGTGTCTTAGACAGGGATCTTCCCTCGCTGCTCTGTACACAGTGTTCACATATAAGCCTGAAATCAGCTAGGGCTGCTAAGGTTGCTTCAGCCATTCCAGCTATGCATTTCGCTTTCACTGTAGACTCCAATTGGTGGTTCTGGTAAAGAATTGGTGGCTGCTTGTAGAGAACTCTGGAAGAAGATCCTTTTGTTATTCTGTTTGGGATTCTAGTTTTGTAGAATCACCACCGTAGAACTGAATGGCAGTGATAACCACTAAAATAGGAATGAAGAAATACAAGATTCCTTTTGAATCGAGTAATCAAGTGCGGAAATTTTATGGCATGTTGAGACCAGCATGTCAAAAACTTCAGAAAGGTAGGGTCAGTGCAAGTTAATATAAAAAGACCTTATTCTAAGATTTTGTTCATTCCTATTGATCTATTTGACATATTTACATTTCTGGCATTTTAGCTGATGCTTTTATCCAGAGCGACTTACAAGGTTACTCTTATTACAGGTAGGCCAGTGTAGTGTTAGGAATCTTGCCCAAGGACTCTTATTGGTGTAGCACAGCATAGTCACCCAGACCGGGAATCGAACCCCAGTCTCCCACGTGTGGTGGTGGCTACTTGGCGGGTAGTTGTGTTATCCGCTAAGCTACACCAACCACATATGCATTCATCATTGTTCACTATTAAAAAAAAAATTATGGAGGCAGCAAGTTTTTTTGTTCTGACCTTGATGGTTTATGAGGCTCATAAAAGAGTCTCCCTGGAGATTCCCTAAAAGAGAATCCCTAGAGAACCATTTAGAAGTGCATCTCCTGATGGAATACAGTGTGATTGCTTGAGCTTGCTGCTCATTGGTCGCTACTGTGTGCTAAAAATGAATGGGAACGTGTGGGAGGAGCAAGTGATCAATAAATGACACATAGAGGAGTGTAGGTCGGTATACCTGTGGATTAGAGTTTGCGGATCTGCCCTGTATGAGTGTGAGTGGAAACAACACAGAATTTGTGTTCAGGGATGTGCTTTGAGAATGTTATGGGGAAGCGGTCTTTTGGTCAAGCAGAAGTGGTTGGCGTAGCGGTTAACACCACTACCCACCATGGGGCCACTACCACATGTGGGAGTTCAAATCCTGGTCTGGGTCACTATGCTGCCAATAAGAGTCCTTGGGCAAGACATGTAACACCACACTGTCTTACCTGTAATATGAATAGCTCTGGATAAGAGCGTCAGCTAAGTGCCATGAATGTAAGTACAATAGATGTGTGTTCTCTTTTCCACCCCGTCCATTCTTACACAGGAAATGTTTTGGAATTATAAGAAGTTTTAGGAAAACTGGAGGATCTGTAGGATCAAAAAGCTGTATACACCCACACTATTCATCATCATAAGAAACATTCCAGAGCTGGAATGGTGTCATATCTCAAACTACGGAACTAGTTAGTGGACAAAAAGTTTTCCGACCATGAAGTAGAAGAAGATGAGTCAGAAAACGACGATGTTCCGCATTGTACGTTCACGAGGGAATTAAAAATAAAAGGAATCTTTTATTTCTAAATGACGTGTGACTATGAAGAACTGTTTTTTGAGTTCCTCCACATAATGTATAGATTCTATCCCAACCCAAGTCTCCTCCTAGACCCCTACCTCCAGGCCAATTAACCATTTCAGAGCATTCATTTTTAGGAGCATATAATTGGAAGTGCTCTCCAGTGTCCTCTGGGCCGTTCCAGTAGCACACGGGTGAATGGATTTCACCCCGCTGGCTGGTGATTGGCTCGTCTGGAGCCACCATTGCGAAGTGAAGTATAGTCTGAAGATGTCTCAAAGCAGCTTCACAGAAAATCTGTTTGTTATATAAAAGAAAAGGAAAGAATAAAACACAAAGTTAATGTACAGACTTTTGAGGGTGGGGGGGGGCTGGGGAAAAACTGGGTCCAATCCCCCCTTGAGCAAGCCAGAGGCACTAGTGGCGAGGAAAAACTCCCTTGAGTGAGGAAGAAACCTCGAGAGGAACCAGGCTCAAGGGCGGAACCCAACCTCCTCAGGTCAAACCCAGATGAAGGGAAAGACAGAACTAACAGGAGAAGAACATCTATTAGATCCAGTCTGATTAGATCCAGTCTGATTAGTCCAGGAGGGAGTAACTGCAAGATGGAGCCGACCCATAGCTAGAGTTCATGATCAGAGCCAGATGCTGGTCAGTGTAAAGGTTATGGTCATGCCGGGCGATGAAACAGGGCAGGAGACCCACGGTGGCGCTGATGCTCAGGTACCTGGGGGTTCTGATGTGATCACTCCAGAGAAATTCTAGTGCTTAACTAAGAAGAGGAGAGAAAGAGAGAAAGAGAGAGAGAGAGAGAGACAGAGACAGAGAGTTATTAGGAGGATTAAGGATTTAGAGGTAGATATTATTACTTGTTGGATTGAGTGTGTGTAGTCCTGAGAGTCCTGTAGAGGATTCCTCTGCCCTGGCAGCCCCTCAGTGTTGTCCATCAGCGTCGATCCGCTCATAAAGACAATGAGAGGGAGAGAAGGAGAGGTTGAAGAAGAGAGACATAGAGAGAGAGAGACACACAGAGAGATAGAGAGAGAGACTGATTAGGAGGATAGAGATCAGTCTCACTCTCTTAGTATGTACTAAGAACCGCAGTATGCCATGTTGAGGCAAACTGGTTTGACATGTCTTTGTGAAACTGAATATGAATTTTCGTTATCATATATATTCATTTGATTGACTGTAAAGCTTAAACTTGAAGCGGCTCTAATGCTGGTTGCACACAGTGAAACATTCCTGCAGCTAGTTGCATGTTGTGAGTTGCATGCAACATAGTTTGTGTGCAACTTGAATTGAGTGATACATTTACTCATTCATTCTCTAAGCTGCTTATCCTTCCGGGTCGCTCATTTGGTGGAAGATGGGAAAACCCCCTGGACAGGCTGCCTGTCTTTCGCCAGTCCATTACAGACACATGCACTCACACCCAGGGGGGAATTGAGCATCGCCATTTCACCAAAGAGCCCACATACACGCACATGAGGGGGACATGCAAACTCCACATGGAACGGACCCCGGATGCCCAAGCTGAGAATTAAACCCAGGCCCCTTTTTGCTACAAGGCCACTGCGCCATGGTGCTGCCTGCAACATGCATGCAACATGATAACATTACCACCACGTTTGCAGCTCATGTGTTCCATCTATCTATGATCCAAGGCTGGCTCCTAAACCTGCTCTATGTACGTCAAGCTGTAAAAAACGAAAACTAAAGTAGATATGGCGGTAGCTGATTTCCTGCTAAACCCGTCCTACAGGCATAACAAGTTCATCAAGGAGGAAGTCCCCATTGCTGCTAGAGTGTTGGGTTACCTGGCTAGTTAACACACCTGGTTATAGAAACGTTAGCTTGGAAATCCAACCTACCAGCCTTGCAACGAAACCACCGAACGTGCATTAAGCTGATCAGGATCTCATTTTCAGCCATCAGATCTAGAGTTTCAGTTTCATGTCTATTGACCCATTAAAACCGTGGTTTGGAATGATATCATTTCATTTGTTCACATGACGTGGTAACTGGATTTTGATTGGCCGTGTCATGAAGCTCTTTATTAGTTAAGACATGGAGGCACATTTGACCGTTGCAGCTGAGTTTCAGTAGCATGAGTTTACAGTATGCAACTCAAGTGCTGTTTAGTTTCATGTAGGTTGCAAGCCACTGAAGCTGCACAGTGCCGTGCAGTGTCAGTGCCGCCTCTGGAAGGTGCCCTAGGTATACTGAGGATGCAAATGACGGACGAGGTATACTGAGGATGCAAATGACGGATGAGGTATACTGAGAATGCAAATGATGGATAAGGTATACTGAGGATGCAAATGACGGATGAGGTATACTGAGAATGCAAATGATGGATAAGGTATACTGAGGATGCAAATGACGGACGAGGTATACTGAGGATGCAAATGACGGATGAGGTATACTGAGGATGCAAATGATGGATGAGGTATACTGAGGATGCAAATGACGGATGAGGTATACTGAGGATGCAAATGACGGATGAGGTATACTGAGGATGATGTATACTGAGGATGCAAATGACAGATGAGGTATACTGAGGATGCAAATGACGGACGAGGTATACTGAGGATGCAAATGATGGATGAGGTATACTGAGGATGATGTATACTAAGGATGCAAACGACAGATGAGGTATACTGAGGATGCAAATGACGGATGAGGTATACTGAGGATGATGTATACAAAGGATGCAAATGACAGATGAAGTATACTGACGATGCAAATGACAGATTAGGTATACTGAGGATGCAAATGACAGACGAGGTATACTGAGGATGCAAAAGACGTATGAGGTATACTGAGGATGCAAAAGACGTATGAGGTATACTGAGGATGCAAATGACGTATGAGGTATACTGAGGATGCAAATGATGGATGAGGTATACTGAGGATGCAAATGACTGATGAGGTATACTGAGTATGAGGTATACTGAGGATGCAAATGACGTATGAGGTATACTGAGGATGCAAATGAAGCATGAGGTATACTGAGGATGCAAATGACGGATGAGGTATACTGAGGATGCAAATGACGGATGAGGTATACTGAGTATGAGGTATACTGAGGATGCAAATGACGTATGAGGTATACTGAGGATGCAAATGAAGCATGAGGTATACTGAGGATGCAAATGACGGATGAGGTATACTGAGGATGCAAATGACGGATGAGGTATACTGAGTATGAGGTATACTGAGAATGCAAATGACGTATGAGGTATACTGAGGATGCAAATGACGGATGAGGTATACTGAGGATGTAAATGATGGATGAGGCACACTAAGTATGAGGTATACTGAGGATGCAAATGACGGATGAGGTATACTGAGGATGCAAATGACAGATGAGGTATACTGAGGATGCAAATGACGGATGATGTATACTGAGGATACAAATGACGGCTGAGGTATACTGAGGATGCAAATGACAGATGAGGTATACTGAGGATGCAAATGACGGATGATGTATACTGAGGATGCAAATGACGGATGAGGTACACTGAGGATGCAAATGACGGATGAGGTATACTGAGGATACAAATGACGGATGAGGTATACTGAGGATGATGTATACTGAGGATGCAAATGACGGATGAGGTATACTGAGGATACAAATGACGGCTGAGGTATACTGAGGATGCAAATGACAGATGAGGTATACTGAGGATGCAAATGACGGATGATGTATACTGAGGATGCAAATGACGGATGAGGTACACTGAGGATGCAAATGACGGATGAGGTATACTGAGGATACAAATGACGGATGAGGTATACTGAGGATGATGTATACTGAGGATGCAAATGACGGATGAGGTATACTGAGAATGAGGTACACTGAGGATGCAAATTACCCTCATTTGGCAAATTTCCAAACCTCACTAACCAGTCACTTTCACTGAATCTGTTTGGAGCCACTTATAATGAATGCTAGAAAAAAGACTGTTAACAACAATAGAATTCCTTTTCCAAACATTTGAAGACCTAATTCCGGTTCAGGGCTACGTCCCATCCTTGCGAGCCTGGAAAGCCCAAAAGAACCAGTGCTCCAAAGGTCTTAATCAGGGATTTAGGAATAAAAGCCTAGGCTAATCAGGAGTTAGAACTGGTTCCCGCTGGTATACCACCCAGTGAAACTTCTCTGTGGACTCATTAGCCTCCAGCTTTCTGTTTACGCGTGGGAATATCCGGCTCACGTGGTCAGATGGAGGTTTGTACCCGTAGCGTCCCTGGCGCGCTGCAGTTGAGGCTGATTTGCTCAAATGAGTTTATTTGCACTTGAAGAAGGAGAGAGTAATCATGTGCTGCATGCTAGCTTAATTGGGCTAGGCGCTTGAAGGCCCAGTAGAAGGACCAAGCTTTCGCACAGGCTCCTTCAGCTCTGACTGACCGAGCATCTAACCCAAACATCTAACCTTGTTCCAGGTTCTAGCTAGATCTGCTAACTCCTGACTTTCATAGTTTCGATCCTCCCTATGACCAAATATACACCACGGTACCCGCCGCCATACCGCACATACACTGAGGAACTTCAGCTGGTCTACTGCAGTTAATGGTGTTGGCTACAGTGTTAGGCCTCTCTTTCACTTCTTCTCTCCTTCTCTCTTTCACTTTTTCTCTCCTTCTCTCTTTCTGTCCTCTCTTTCACTTCTTCTCTCCTTCTCTCTTTCTGTCCTCTCTTTCACTTTTTCTCTCCTTCTCTCTTTCTGTCCTCTCTTTCACTTCTTCTCTCCTTCTCTCTTTCTGTCTTCTCTTTCACTTCTTCTCACCTTCTCTCTTTCTCTCCTCTCTTTTCACTTCTTCTCTCCTTCTCTCTTTCTCTCCTCTCTTTCACTTCTACTCTGTTTCTCTCCTCTTTCACTTCTTCTCTCCTTCTCTCTTTCTGTCCTCTCTTTCACTTCTTCTCTCTTTCTCTCCTCTCTTTCACTTCTTCTCTCCTTCTCTCCTCTCTTTTCACTTCTTCTCTCCTTCTCTCTTTCTCTCCTCTCTTTCATTTCTTCTCTCCTTCTCTCCTTCTGTCCTCTTTCACTTCTTCTCTCCTCTCTTTCACTTCTACTCTCTTTCTGTCCTCTTTCATTTCTTCTCTCCTTCTCTCTTTCTGTCCTCTCTTTCACTTCTTCTCTCCTTCTCTCTTTCTGTCCTCTCTTTCACTTCTTCTCTCCTTCTCTCTTTCTGTCCTCTCTTTCACTTCTTCTCTCCTTCTCTCTTTCTGTCCTCTCTTTTCACTTCTTCTCTCCTTCTCTCTTTCTGTCCCCTCTTTCACTTCTTCTCTCCTTCTCTCTTTCTGTTCTCTCTTTTCACTTCTTCTCTCCTTCTCTCTTTCTGTCCTCTCTTTTCACTTCTTCTCTCCTTCTCTCTTTCTGTCCTCTCTTTTCACTTCTTCTCTCCTTTTCTCCTTCTCTCTTTCTGTCCTCTCTTTTACTTCTTCTCTCCTTCTCTCTTTCTGTCCTCTCTTTTACTTCTTCTCTCCTTCTCTCTTTCTGTCTTCTCTTTCACTTAATCTCTCCTTTTCTCTTTCTGTCTATCTCTCTTTTCACTTCTTTTCTCCTCTCTTTCTGTCCTCTCTTTTCACTTCTTCTCTCCTTCTCTCTTTCTGTCCTCTCTTTTCACTTCTTCTCTCCTTCTCTCTTTCTGTCCTCTCTTTTCACTTCTTCTCTCCTTCTCTCTTTCTGGCCTCTCTTTTCACTTCTTCTCTCCTTCTCTCTTTCTGTCGTCTCTTTTCACTTCTTCTCTCCTTCTCTCTTTCTGTCCTCTCTTTTCACTTCTTCTCTCTTTATCTCTTTCTGTCCTCTCTTTCACTTCTCTCCTTCTCTCTTTCTCTCCTCTTTCACTTCTTCTCTCCTTCTCTCTTTCTCTCCTCTCTTTCACTTCTTCTCTCTTTCTCTCCTCCATTTCACTTCTTCTCTCCTTCTCTCTTTCTCTCCTCTCTTTCATTTCTTCTCTTCTTCTCTTTCCTTCTCTCTTTCACTTCTTCTTTCCTTCTCTCTTTCACTTCTTCTCTTCTTCTCTCTTTCCTTCTCTCTTTCGCTTCTTCTTTACTTCTCGCTTTCACTTCTTCTCTCCTCTCTCTTTCTGTCCTCTCTTTTCACTTCTTCTCTCCTTCTCTCTTTCTGTCCCCTCTTTCACTTCTTCTCTCCTTCTCTCTTTCTGTTCTCTCTTTTCACTTCTTCTCTCCTTCTCTCTTTCTGTCCTCTCTTTTCACTTCTTCTCTCCTTCTCTCTTTCTGTCCTCTCTTTTCACTTCTTCTCTCCTTTTCTCCTTCTCTCTTTCTGTCCTCTCTTTTACTTCTTCTCTCCTTCTCTCTTTCTGTCCTCTCTTTTACTTCTTCTCTCCTTCTCTCTTTCTGTCTTCTCTTTCACTTAATCTCTCCTTTTCTCTTTCTGTCTATCTCTCTTTTCACTTCTTTTCTCCTTCTCTCTTTCTGTCCTCTCTTTTCACTTCTTCTCTCCTTCTCTCTTTCTGTCCTCTCTTTTCACTTCTTCTCTCCTTCTCTCTTTCTGTCCTCTCTTTTCACTTCTTCTCTCCTTCTCTCTTTCTGTCCTCTCTTTTCACTTCTTCTCTCCTTCTCTCTTTCTGTCCTCTCTTTTCACTTCTTCTCTCTTTATCTCTTTCTGTCCTCTCTTTCACTTCTCTCCTTCTCTCTTTCTCTCCTCTTTCACTTCTTCTCTCCTTCTCTCTTTCTCTCCTCTCTTTCACTTCTTCTCTCCTTCTCTCTTTCTCTCCTCTCTTTCACTCCTTCTCTCTTTCTCTCCTCCATTTCACTTCTTCTCTCCTTCTCTCTTTCTCTCCTCTCTTTCATTTCTTCTCTTCTTCTCTTTCCTTCTCTCTTTCACTTCTTCTTTCCTTCTCTCTTTCACTTCTTCTCTTCTTCTCTCTTTCCTTCTCTCTTTCGCTTCTTCTTTCCTTCTCGCTTTCATTTCTTCTCTCCTTCTCGCTTTCTGTCATCTATTTTCACTGATTCTCTCCTTGCCCACCCTTTTTAGTTGTCTTTGCCATCCCTCTCTCTTCTAAACTTTCTCCTTTCCTCTCCTCTCTTTAATTCTCATTTATTTTCTCTTTTTCTACCCCTCTGTCGTTCTTTCTATCTGTCTGTCTCTCTCTCTCTCTCTCTCTCCCTCTCTCTCTCTCTCTCTCTGAGCTGGTTGAGGTAGTGATTCCCGTGTCCAGTTTAATTCAGCTCGTCCAGCTGAAGGTGAAGGTGGTGCTGTCGTTCTGAGAGCTGGTTTTCACAGCTGAGCTCACCAGTAAAATGGTGAAATGTAGCAGAGCAGACTAAGTCTGATCTGCTGTGAGCCGGTCTGCTCTGTGTAAGGCTTCTCAGAGAGAACGGTATTATCACTGAGCACTGGTAAAGTCCTCCCAGTTATTCAGTCACGCTTAACCCACTTCAGTAAAATGTATGATGATGATGATAATGCAGAGTCACAGTGTTTTTCATTCACTCTCTAACCCTGCGTTCACGCTACTGATGACAAGTCGCTTACGGCGCCTCTAGAAGTTTGTCTCCTGTAGGTGTTCAAGGCTGCTCAAGTTGTCGTGTGTGGGTGTGTACAAGGTTCAGGAAAGCGAGCTAGTTTTCAAAGCGCATACTTGCATGGAAAACTAGCTGCTAGCCAGTTAGCATGCTGGCTAAGCTAGCTAGCTATTGAGTGACCTTACTCTGCAGAGACACCAATAATATCCGCTAGTTTCTTATTCTCCCCTTTCCCCATACTCTCTCATTTCTCTAATCTTTCTATCCATCCATCCATCCATCCATCCATCTATGCTGGCTAACCTAGCTAGCTATCAAGTGACCTTACCTTCCAGAGACACCAACAATATCCACTACTTTCTCATTCTCCCCTTTCCCCATACTCTCTCATTTCATCCGTCCATCCATCCATATCCATCCGTATCCATCCATATCCATCCATATCCATCCGTCCATTCATCCATCCATCCATCCAAACTTAGCTAGCTATCGAGTGACCTTACTTTCCAGAGACACCAACAATATCCACTACTTTCTCATTCTCCCCTTTCCCCATACTCTCATTTCATCCATCCATCCGTCTATCCATCCATCCATCCATCTATCCATCTATCCATCCATCCATGCTGGCTAACCTAGCTAGCTATCAAGTGACCTTACTTTCCAGAGACACCAACAATATCCACTACTTTCTCATTCTCCCCTTTCCCCATACTCTCTTATTTCATCTGTCTATCCATATCCATCCATATCCATCCGTCCATCCATCCATCCATCCATCCAAACTTAGCTAGCTATCGAGTGACCTTACTTTCCAGAGACACCAACAATATCCACTACTTTCTCATTCTCCCCTTTCCCCGTACTCTCTCATTTCATCCATCCATCCGTCCATCCATCCGTCCATCCATCCGTCCGTCCATCCATCCGTTCATCCATCCATCCATCCGTCCATCCATCCATCCATCCATGCTGGCTAACCTAGCTAGCTATCAAGTGACCTTACCTTCCAGAGACACCAACACTATCCACTACTTTCTCATTCTCCCCTTTCCCCATACTCTCATTTCATCCATCTACCTATCCATCCATCCATCCATCAATCCATCCATCCATCCAAACTTAGCTAGCTATCAAGTTACCTTACTTTCCAGAGACACCAACAATATCAAATACTTTCTCATTCTCCCCTTTCCCCATACATTTCTTCCATCCATCCATCCATCCATCCGACCTGAAGTATTTGTCAGAACCAGTCGTTTACAGCGTCTCTTCACTGGGTCATAATTCAGTTGCCACTTGTTGCTAAATCACGGCCACAAATCACGTACTGATTGACTGACAGTTCGGTTCACTTGACACAACCAATTAGAGAGAAAGTGATATACGTCACTAAGGTATGTTTGACGAGGGAAAAAAACGGATTTAATGAAAGGAACACCTTGCTGACTGTTCAAGGATCAGTTTGAAAGACAACGCAACTTGTTTGATTCATACTCCAAACACTAGGGGGCAGCCTATCAACAGTGGTGGGAGTTGATTGATAAGAAGCAAGAATACACCGTCAGGGCAGCACAGCTACTGCCTCTTTAGGCACAAGGTGTATTATGAGACAGGATGAGCTGGGGCTAGCTGGTCAGGATGCTAACTTCAGTAGATATCTCTCCAACTTGAGACAGATTTCTTTAATATATCATCAAACCTGTTACTCCTTCACACTCTGATAATAAATGCAGTTAATTATCTAAGATGTTTAAAAGTACATGTTGCTCCTTTAAGCATGATGGAATACTGGGGGTGGGGGATGATGGGGGGCACTGAGGAACAGAATAGTCTTCACTCTCCTGGAGGAGGGGTGAAAAATATAGACCATCTAAAACATAACAACCCCAGACCACACGCACACAGACCACACACACCACACACTAACCAATACACAACGTTTTTAAATAAGGCAGGAACACATTTTAGTTGACTGCTGCTGAATCACAGTAAAGTTGCCTAATTAATCAGAACAAATTAATCGGAACCGCAATTTCAGCTGCTGCAATTAGTTCATCACGCAAGGCTGCAATTAATGCATTTCATTTCACTGCAAGCCTCTAGCATCCCAATCAGGCATCAACTTCTAAACAGCTGAGTTTACCGAAGCAGTAAAGGCCAGTATTGCATTGTATCCTCAGAAAGTGGTGACCATTCTCCTTTCAGATGTTCTCTAATCCCTCATAGCTAGATTTCAGGGATGATTATGTGGGTGGGTGTTTCTAATAAAGTGGCCAGTGAGTGGAAGCACAAGATGGGTGTTTCTAATAAAGTGGCCAGTGAGTGGAAGCACAAGATGGGTGTTTCTAATAAAGTGGCCAGCGAGTGGAAGCACAGGGTGGGTGTTTCTAATAAAGTGGCCAGTGAGTGGAAGCACAAGGTGGGTGTTTCCAATAAAGTGGCCAGTGAGTGAAAGCACAAGGTGGTGTTTCTAATAAAGTGGCCAGTGAGTGGAAGCACAAGTTGGGTGTTTCTAATAAAGTGGCCAGTGAGTTGAAGCACCGGGTGGATGTTTCCAATAAAGTGGCCAGTGTGTGGAAGCACAAGGAGGGTGTTTCTAATAAAGTGGCCAGTGAGTGGAAGCACAAGGTGGGTGTTTCCAATAAAGTGGCCAGTGAGTGGAAGCACAAGGTGGGTGTTTCTAATAAAGTGGCCAGTGAGTGGAAGCACAAGTTGGGTGTTTCCAATAAAGTGGCCAGTGAGTGGACGCACAAGGTAGGTGTTTCCAATAAAGTGGCCAGTTTGTGGAAGCACAATGTGGGTGTTTCTAATAAAGTGGCCAGTGAGTGGAAGCACAAGGTGGTAGCATGCCATCACATTGCCCAGCACTACCCTCCTTGGTGTTGCTGTGTTCCTGTGTTCCTCTCACTCTCCTTCCCCTTCTGTTCTTCTGCAGGCTCATTTTGGCTGCCAACCGAGATGAGTTCTACAACAGGCCGTCCAAAGCTGCAGACTTCTGGGGGAGCAGCAAGGAAATCCTCAGTGGTAAGAGTTTGATTTGTTTTGATCTACGATGTGCAGCTAACAAGCTGTTCTCCAAAGCGTTTTATCTCCAGAGCTGACACTGTGTCCATTGGCTGGTTCCACTGAAACACTTCTTTAGCATGGGGTATCCAAAATCAGGTTGGCATAAACTCCTGGCCAATCTAAATCCCGAAACTCGACTCATCCGGAGTCCTGAGTGTAACATTATAAAGTATTCTAAATAAAATTTTAAAAAATAGCAGATTAATGACCATTAAAGCATCTACAACCAAATCCGGAAGCTCTAGAAAGATGATGTCATGTTAGCTACCAAGGTGGTATTTGATTTTCTGGGTATGTGACGTTGTGACCAGGGGCACTAGGGGACAGACGATGCTGACCCCTGTGTAAACCCCCAGATCAGCTCTCAGTAGCTCCAAGATGGCTGGGTGTGTTGATGTCTGCAGATTTGGAAACGCAAAGACATTCTTCTGTCCCCGCCGTCAGGTGCACGCTTACCCGCCGTTCCACCGAGGGATCATTGGTTTCCATGTCAACAGACGTTGTTGGGAATGAGCTGATCGGCTTCATTATCTGCATTAGTTAATGTGTTTCTGCTCTCTCAGTTTGGAGGGTGGCTTTCTGCTGCTAGAGCTTATCAAAAACAGCCACAGCGTCTGGAGGAAGGCAGGTTGGGGTTAGGCCAGTCTGCCTGTTAGCGGTATAGGGACATCTGTATTCTTTCATGAAGATGAAATATACAACGGAGGGGGCTTCGGAGTGGTGCAGACGCCCGGGCTTTGGCCGGAAGTCAAAGAAAGCATAAGCATCTTGGCTCTCTCTTTGGTGGAAGGAGGGTCCTCCTTCTCCCTCCTTCACCCAAAATGATCATAGCCAATGTGGGTGTCTGTTAGCTGAAGGTGGGTGTTTCTAGAAATGTGGCCAGTGAGTGGAAAAAACAGGGTGGGTGTTTCCAATAAAGTGGCCAGTGAGAGGAAGCCCAAGGTGAGTGTTTCCAATAAAGTGGCCAGTTAGTTAAAGCCCAAGATAGTGTTTCTAATAAAGTGGCCAGTGACTGGAGGCCCAAGGTGAGTGTTTCCAATAAAGTGGCCAGTTAGTTAAAGCCCAAGGGGGTGTTTCTAATAATGAGGACATTTAGTGGAAGCACAAGGTGGGTGTTTCTAATAAAGTGGCCAGTGACTGGAAGCCCAAGGTGAGTGTTTCCAATAAAGTGGCCAGTTAGTTAAAGCCCAAGATGGTGTTTCTAATAATGTGGACAGTGAGTCGAAGCACAAGGTGGGTGTTTCCAATAAAGTGGCCAGTTAGTTGAAGCCCAAGTTGGGTGTTTCTAATAATGAGGACATTTAGTGGAAGCACAAGGTGGGTGTTTCTAGTAAAGTGGCCAGTGACTGGAAGCCCAAGGTGAGTGTTTCCAGTAAAGTGGCCAGTTAGTTAAAGCCCAAGATAGTGTTTCTAATAATGAGGACATTTAGTGGAAGCACAAAGTGGGTGTTTCTAATAAAGTGGCCAGTGAGCGGCGGTACAATGTGGTGTTTCTAATAAAGTGGCCAGTACAACTTGAAATCCTTGTTGTTCCCAAACTTTTGACTGGCAGTGATGGCTATTGAATAGATCAAAACCTTGTGAATGATTGACAGCAACAGACGTAGCCAGGCGTTCGCTGCATTTCCAGTCCACTACAGGGAGCATGATAAACATGACATCTACCGCAGCCCGATCAGGCCCGAAGAGCCTGATTGCTCTCTCCAGTGTTTACCTTAATTGCCCGTTCCCAGTGTTCCCCTTGCCGAACCCTGGCAGTAAACGCTTTGTAATTGACTGATGATGCCTTGTGTGATCCCCAGTGCGAGGCAGTGTGCAGGAATCAGTCACTGCCGCTTGCTCTTAGTGAGTTCTAGGCGCCGTGTTGTTTGTCACTGTCTGTAATCTGAGGGTCAGCGGCCAATGGGGGTGCCTTAATTGATGGCCGCTTTCATGTGGAGCGGCAGAAATGAAGTGCGGTGCTGTAAAAAGGAGGTTCTTGTGCAGTTGTGGAGGGTTGAGAGGAGGAATGTTGATGAGCAAAGACACGGAAGCCGAGGCGGAGGACTCTGAGTAGGGTCTTGGCGGCAGTAGCCTCTAGGACAGTGCCTAGGTGCCCCACATACCACCATATGAGCTACAGAGGGACATTAAAGTATGGGAATTCGAATGTATTGTTATGGCTGGTTTAGGTCATTGTTATCACAATTGCCATGGCTGCGCTGTCTTGTTACTATAGCTCCGCCCCCTTGTTATTTAGCTCACCTGTGTTTAGTTTGTAAGACTTTCTTGAAGTCATTGCCTTTAGCGGTTACTGGTCACTGTTACTGCGCATTGAATGCTTAGCAGTATTAGTAGAACCAACCCGGGACCCCCGAAAACGGGGCGGGGGATATTGCAATACAGCATATAAGATA
Organism: Prochilodus magdalenae; assembly: GCA_024036415.1. Classification (NCBI taxonomy): domain Eukaryota; kingdom Metazoa; phylum Chordata; class Actinopteri; order Characiformes; family Prochilodontidae; genus Prochilodus; species Prochilodus magdalenae. The sequence continues at coordinate 250,954 of JAMWET010007453.1, read as the reverse complement.
TGATAATACACAGTCGCATGACCCAGTATCCAGAGTAACCACTGCATGCACCACAGACAGCAACTACACGGGCTGTGATTGACTCAGCAAGGTCCTGCTAGGTATCTAGAGCCATGCTGACTGCAGTGCATCCCACTGGGTGTGGGAGGATGGAACGTGGGAAACCCAAACGAGTCTCCATGACTCTGTTTAATCAGTAAGGCTCAGGCATCTCTATGTGCTTCCCTAGGTTTGGATCAGGAGGAGGGGAAGGAAGGCGGCTCCTGGCTCGGGATCACCAAGCGTGGCAAACTGGCCGCACTGACCAATTACCTGGAGGGCAAACCCAACCCGGACGCCCAGGGGAGAGGCAAGCAACTCCTATTATATCTACTTCAATCAAAGCCTCCTCTTACAGCTGTGAACAGATGGAGTGCAGCAGAGTTCCACAGGTAGGGGTGTGGAGACATGGAGGTAATAGCCATTGAAGCTGAGTTAGTAGTATTTGGCATTGAACCCGTCAAAATGAATCAACACAAAGAGGGTGAATAGCCAGAATCCGTCAGGATCTCTGAATCCTAAATCTCAGTAGTCTGTTTACAGGTGCACCTTTTTTGCAACTCACATGCAACTTCTAGTTTGTTGCATGCAATGTAAGTTCAGTGCCAATTCCAATCAACTAAGGTTTAATGTCATGGCTCTGACGTAACACTGATGAATAAATGGTGGGTAGTTCAATAAATAAAATATATACACACAGTAGCGAAGAAATAGCTGCACGAAGAGCTGCACCCAGAAGGAATCAGCCGTCAGGAATGAAACTTGGTTGGAGGGTTTGGCATCATAAGACATGCGGACGACTTATGTTGCACGCTCGGCCGTGCATTGCTGGTATTGCTGTACCTGACTGACGATTGCGGGCATTCAGTAAGCAGTCCATGAGTCCTCCTGCTAGTGCCAGCACCATTGGCAGATGGCTGCACCACACAGGACTACATGCCACAACTGCCCTTAACACCACGTAAACGTCACCAAAGACTACAATGGTGTTGTGCCAGAATGGCAGCGGGTCATCTTCATGGACGAGTTGCGCTTTTGTCTTGGTGGGGACGACCAACAAATCTGTGTTGGGAGGCACCGTGGATAGTACCAAGATGAACAGTCTGTTGTCACACGTCCAGAAGGCCTGGAATCACTCCACCTCCACCCCTACCGCACCATCTGCAGGAACTGTGTGAGGATATTCAAGCTGCATGGGATGGATTATCACAGGACACCATTAGGAACCTCTACAGCTCCATACCGAGACGTCTGGCCCAATGCCATACTGACAGACACTACTTCTGTGTGTGTAGCTCAATAAATATTGATCATGTCAGTCTAAATGTATCATCAGTTATTGATCCTGGTCACCTTTATCTTCCTTCCCAACAGCCCTGCAATCCCACACCTCCTTCTGTGTGCAGCTGTTCTTTTGATGATGGGAGTATATTTGTTTCTTACCAGCGTTGATCCCAATGTAAACTTCTTAACCCAGTTGCGTCGCTCCGTTTTTTTTTTTTTATTCATCCACATGCTGTGTTTTTTCTCGGTTGTCTCTACATCTGTTTGATTCCTTTTATTATTCTCGTTCTGTGTCAATGAAGCTACACCTCGTACCTCACACCAGCTGTTTGCTGCAGGTGTGCGTCACGCATTTTCCTGTGTGATAGACACCTCATGGCCAGCTGAACATCTGTTAGATCCCCCTCAAGCCTGCATTGCAGGTCAACCTTCATTGACTGACACTTGTAGAGCCCCGGTGCTAGAGACACGGGAGACCCATCAGCTGTACCTACTGGAGCCCTAACACCCTTGTGAACAGCTGTTTCCTGGAAAGGAGTAAAAGTGTAGAAGAAAAAGAAGGAGATGGTAAGAAATGACAGTAGGTTGGCTTGACAAGTAAAAGGGCTCGATTATACAGCCTGTATAGTAATCGTGTGCCACGATTCCATAGCAACAGATTTGTCAAGTCAACATGTGTTCATGTTCATTCATTTCCCCTTCTAGCGGTTATGTGTCATTATGTAATCATGTATGTTACGTATTTACATAAGGAATTATTTTCAGACTGGACAAGTATATCTAGACTGGATAGGTTTATTCAGACTGGATACCTTTATTCAGGCTGGATCAGTTTATGCAGACTGGGTGGGTTAATTCAGATTGATCCGGTTTATGTAGACTGTGTGGGTTTATTCAGACTTGGCAGGTTAATTCAGATTGGACCGGTTTGTGCAGACTGTGTGGGTTTATTCAGATTGGACTGGTTTATTCAGATTGGACCGGTTTATTCAGACTGGGCAGGTTTATTCAGATTAAGTCGGTTTATGTAGACTGGGCAGGTTTATACAGACTGGGCAGGTTTATTCAGATTCAGCCGCTTTATGGAGACTGGGCAGGTTTATGTAGACTGGGCAGGTTTATGTAGACTGGGTAGGTTTATTCAGATTTAGCCAGTTTATGTAGACTGGGCAGGTTTATGTAGACTGGGCAGGTTTATGTAGACTGGGCAGCTTTATTCAGATTTAGCCAGTTTATGTAGACTGGGCAGGTTTATGTAGACTGGGCAAGTTTATTCAGACTGAGCAGGTTTATTCAGATTTAGCCAGTTTATGTAGACTGGGCAGGTTTATGTAGACTGGGCAGCTTTATGTTTTTATTCAGACTGAGTAGACTGGCAGCTTTATTCAGATTTAGCCAGGTAGACTGGGCAGGGTGTATGTCAAGACTGGACTGGGCAGCTTTATTCAGATTTAGCCAGTTTATGTAGACTGGGCAGGTTTATGTAGACTGGGCAGGTTTATGTAGACTGGGTAGGTTTATACAGACTGGGCAGGTTTATTCAGATTCAGCCGCGTTATGTAGACTGGGCAGGTTTATGTAGACTGGGCAAGTTTATTCAGACTGGGCAGGTTTATGAAGATTGGGCACGCTTAATTAGACTGGGTAAGTTTATGTAGACTGGGTAGGTTTATTCAGATTTAGCCAGTTTATGTAGACTGGGCAAGTTTATTCAGACTGGGCAGGCTATTCAATTACTGGTTTACAGACTGATGCACTGAGCAGGTTTAATTAGATTGATGGGATTCCGGTTTTTATGTAGACTGTGCAGGCTTAATTAGACTGAGCAGGTTTATTCAGACTGGGCAGGTTTATGTAGACTGGGCAGGTTTAATTAGACTGAGCAGGTTTATGTAGACTTGGTAGGTTTATGTAGACTGGGCAAGTTTATTCAGACTGGGCAGGTTTATTCAGATTGGACCGGTTTATTCAGACTGGGCAGGTTTATTCAGATTGGACCGGTTTATTCAGACTGGGCAGGTTTATGTAGACTGGGCAGGCTTAATTAGACTGGGCTGGTTTATGTAGACTGGGCAGGATTATTCAGATTGAACCGGTTTATGTAGCCTAGACCGGTTTATTCAGATTGGACTGGTTTATTCAGATTGGACTGGTTTATTCAGATTGGACTGGTTTATTAAGATTGGACATATTTTAAACAATCACTTTTCTTTAAATTCAGCGTATTAATAAAACATAAGGAAAGCATGAAGCCCTTGTGGTTCTGTACCTTTCTTCTAGCCTGTTTAAATCTGGGTAAAATAAAAAGGGTCAGAATGGGCTTTTATAGGGGGTCTAACTTATGAGTCCACAAACGGTCAGATACTCTCCCAGATCTTTTGATCTTTATTGGAGGCTGCAGTGAGGCTGCTTATCAAGTAGTATTGATTGTGTGAGTGTAGCTCACCTCGGTTATTGACACCGTGATATTGGTGTTTAGTAATACACTGACCTTTTCATTAGTGGGCTCATAATGTTGACCACACACTGCAGGATTGTTCCTGCCTTTATTATTCTTCTGCCTCAGTTAGCACTATCAACACGAGAACTGTGCGTTTGTACATGGTTGCGGTGTGTTAACCTGCAACAGTGAGGACTGACGTGCTCGTGTAGCCACAGAAGAAGATTTAATACTGGATTTACTTTATTTTTGGAATTTCTATCTGTTTGGTCACCATGACTTCAGTAAGGAAATCAGGACTCATGTGAAAGTCTTGACACTGTGGTAAAATCTAGTAAAAGACCATAAAGTGACCACACAAAGACCATAGTGTGAAGGAAGTAGCTGAATCTGCAGGTGTATGGAAGCGTACGGTCATACGGGTCTAACAGCAGTGGCTAAAATCCCAGTCTACAGGGAATTCCTCTCAGAGTTGTGCCAGGGAAGGTATCATTTTTTAATGGAAGAGTGTCTGAACATTGATGTGGCCATCCAGAAGCTCATCTAGCTGGTGTTGGTGCTCCTGGAGGTGTTACAATTAGGTACGCTTCAGTCACAGGTGATATATATTTGTTCCGGTGAGCAAATTTGTAAGTGTAACTAGTTACTACCCACCTCTGATTTATATTTTCATTTTCATTTTTTTCTGTTTGTTTTCTATCCATAGTTCTTTACTACACAGTCGAGTCTAGGGTTGCACGATATTGGAAAATTTTAACATTGCGATATTTTTCTTTTGTGCGATATATATATTGCGATATTAAACAATGCAGTACTTTTCACCAGATTTGGTCACCAGACTGCTGGTGATCATATCCAAACAAATAAAGATGAAATAAAACTTGTGCCTTCACCTGTCTGTTGTAGCTGCATAATAGTGATCTTGCGACAGCTCTGTTTCAACTTGTGCCGTGCACTTCTCATATAACTCTGGGATGGCAGTTTGAGAAAAATACATGCACAACGGTATTGCATGCCGCTTATCATGTGACCGGATCGTGTTTTTAAAGCCCTCGTTGCGAACTGTGTTAACTGGTACCGTGTCTTTCGCCAGGTGAAACGTTATCGCGTCAGTGATTTCTCACTGTGGTTTGGAACCTCTTGTACGATGAGACACTGGCGAAGGCATCTGAAACAGTTTGCGGCTTTGGATAGCATGCTGCTCGTCATACAGAGCTTTGTGGTGGCGCTTTAAATGGTCAAACAAATTAGTTGTGTTGCCTCGTGTCGTGGCAACAACTGAAAGACACTGTCGACAAATTCCCCGTTTTTGCTCAGCATCATCCTTTCTGTAGCCGAAGTAGCTCCAAATATCTGACGTTGAGTTCATTTTTGCAATTAAATCCTCCCTTTTCCTAACTTTTCCTCCTGCTCCTCGCTCATTTTTTGTGATTGTGGTTAACGAGTGGTGGTGGGGCGAGGAGGGGGGTGTGGTCGGGGTTTTGGGGGTGGCGGGAGATGATTGGATACTTCATTGTGCACGCAGGAACTAAATGTCACTAGCAACAAATAGCGAATATAACAATATTGGAGCAAAATATATGATATTGGGCAGACCTAATCTTCCTCTGGTATGAAAAATAAGAACAGTGTGATTCTTCTTATTGTGTAAAGCAGCAAAAACATTGTAGCATGACGTGTTCGTTTAGTGACATCGCACGTCCTGCAATGTGACTATTGCGCATGCGCACATCGCGATGACGATGCTTAAACGATATATCATGCCGCCCTAGTCGGGTCACATTATGACTACATCCTGCTTTCGACAGCAGCACCATATAGCTCATGGGTCCACTCATCCATTCTCCGGGTCCACTCATCCACGTGGAAGGCACTTTCAACTAAATCCATCCTTGCAGATCACATACACACATACGTAGATCCTCCCACATGCACCCTCCAGCAGCTGTGGGATGCATACCAGTCAGCATGGCTCCAGATACCTGTGCCAACCTACCAGGACCTTACTGAGTCACTCCCAGCCCGTCTAGCAGCGGTTCCGCTGGATATTAGCGGGTGGTCATAATAATGTGACTGGACTGTGTACTTGTATGGGTCGTTGTGTGTATGTTAAGCCTTTGAATGTTTAAGGAACTGTCACAGTTGTATAGCCAACCGATCCTGTCCCGGTAGCACAGGAAGTTCATCCCGTGGGGCACGCCTCCCTAATGAATCTCAGCCCTGTGTAAAATGAAGGGGCACCGTGAGGAGAAAATGCATCTAGCTACATGAGTCCCAGTACAAGTAGACTAAAATAGACTAACCACTGACACATGCAGCTGCTCAAATAGTGGCTTAACAAGCCAAATGAAAGAGGAAGGGCACACCGCTGACCAGCATGGCCAGCTTCTTCACTGAGTCACAGAAAACCTTCTGCACCCCAGATGGTCCACCAGCATCAGCTGCTGCAGCTACAATAAGAAATGCCTTAAAACCTACTGAGGTGCTTAGCAGATGAGGTGCATCTGCTGTTGTGCTCCGGGTACGCCGGTGACTCTGGTTACAGCTCCTCTGCTAAACAAGGTAAAGACTCTGCACTGCGGATTTGTATGGGACTGCAATTACTAAGTACCGTCAGGAGCCTAATAACTACACCCACCCCCATATGCTATAGAGCCAGTGTCTCTGTTATTGTTCACTCGGGATTAGGCCCATATGAAGAAGCTATGAGTAAAGAAACGGGGAACTCTGCCTGACTGATCATGATGTGCATGCATGCACAACACATGGCTGTATTCTGATGAGATTCTGAACCACCCTGTAGAAATGAAGCTGACGGAAATGTTTGCACATGCAAATTCAGAATGACAGAAGAAAAATATCCTGGCTGTGAAATAGTGGAACAGGAATGTAGTGAGCAAAATGACTGTGCTATTGCTCGAGGTCAGATACATGGGTCAAATTTCAGTTTCATTCGCAGACATTTCATTTAAACTGCATCCGACTTGGTGTTAATATGATGTTATTGTATATATAGCTATAGTACTATGTTATATATATATATATATATATATATATATATATATATATATATATATACAGGGGCTGGACAATGAAACTGAAACACCTGGTTTTAGACCACAATCATTTATTAGTATGGTGTAGGGCCTCCTTTTGCGGCCAATACAGCGTCAGTTGGTCTTGGGAATGACATATACTGCGTCCTGCACAGTGGTCAGAGGGAGTTTAAGCCATTCCTCTTGCAGGATAGTGGCCAGGTCACTACGTGATGCTGGTGGAGGTTCGTCCTTCTTGGTGGTATGCTGACATTACCCTGGATACCGTGGCTCTTGATACATCACAAAGACTTGCTGTCTTGGTCACAGATGCGCCAGCAAGACGTGCACCAACAATCTGTTCTTTTTTGAACTCTGGTATGTCTCCCATAATGCTGTGTGCATTGCAGTATTTTGAGCAGAACTGTGCTCTTACCTGCTAACTGAACCTTCACACTCTGCTCTTACTGGTGCAATGTGCAGTTAATGAAGATTGGCCACCAGGCTGGTCCAATTTAGCCATGAGACCTCCCACACTAAAATGACAGGTGTTTCAGTTTCATTGTCCAACCCCTGTATGTGTATGTATATATATATATATGTATATATATATATATATATATATATATATATATATATATATATATATATACATACATACATACATACACACTCATTGACAAAAGAATAGCACCCACAAGGAATCAACTGACAGGAACGAAATATTAACCATTTGAATCATTTGCATGTTTCACGGTGTCAAACCCGCCCACCAAGTTTCATTCCTATCAGCCGGGCATACAACATAAGCAAGGACAGGCCTTATCACTCTTCCTGACTGACCCAACAAACACGATTGGACACATCCAGCAAGTAATGATGCCCCCAGACGTTTACAATGACTGCCCCTAACACATCAGCATCGCCAAAGACTGCTATGGTGTTGTGTCAGATACTTATAGACCACGCAGGACTACGTGCATGCAGACCGTATGCCCTTAACACCACGTCAGCGTCTCCAAAGACTGCAGTGGTGTGTTGCCAGACTGTCATGGAGTGACTCGGAGTGCCGGTGGGTCATCTTCAGTGACTAGTCCCGCTTTGGTCTTGGTGGAGACGACTCAACAAATCCGTGTGTGGAGGCACCATGGTCGGCACCAAGATGAGTGGTTTGTTGTCACACATCACATGTCCAGAAGGCCTGGTGTAGCTCCACCTCCACCCCTACCGCACCATCTGCAGGAACTGTGTGAGGATATTCAAGCTGCATGGGATGGGTTATAACAGGACACCATTAGAAACCTCTTATGTTAGCATGCCGGCCTCATGCCATACTGAGAGACAGACTTCTGTATGTGTAGCTCAATAAATATTGATCATATCAGTCTACATGTATCATCAGTTATTGATCCTGGTGACCTTTATCTTCCTTCCCAATAGCACTGCGATCCTACACCTCCTTCTGGGTGCACCTGTAATTGTATACCATAAGAAAGTCATGGAGGTGGTGCCGTCACCTAATCAGCATTCTCAGCTTGTTCGTTCTCTGCATCCCTACAGCGGTAACAGACACAGTCTGAGACTCAGGTCATTGGTTTAGAGAATGGTCCATGAAACTGCTTGCTGCTGTTCTTTTTTGCCTGTTCGCTTCTGTAA
>JAMWET010007453.1:232500-237500 GCA_024036415.1 Prochilodus magdalenae | reverse complement strand
GACTTAGCATGACCCAGCAAAACAGCAGTGCCGCAAATTGGAATCCCTTGAAAGGAAAAAGAGTAAAGCTTCTGGATGTCCAGCACTGACTTCAGAAGGACTTTACATCCTACTCCTGCTTGCCTGTTTGAACAAACCTCTGTGTTCTTGGAGGTGTGCAGAAGTGCGGCTCTTGGGACTGCGTGTTGAGGCCTTTAGCGTCTTGGATTCTATGACTGGTTGCCCAGGCCTTAGACTCTTGGCCTGATATGTCCTACATTCTCTCTTTGAGTCCAGCCTCTGCCACAAAGGTAAAGACCTTCTGGACACCTTTGGGTCCACCTACGATTCTGTGCAAAAGGCAGAGACCACCCCTTGAGTTTGGGGCTTCTTGCTGGCTTGCAGGGCACAGGGACTTGTGTTGGTGTGTGTGTTGTGCTGGTACATGTGCCAGAGTGTTTAAGCCCTGTGTCCACTCACTGTCCACTCTATTTGACACTCCTACCTTGCTGGTCCCACTTGTACGGTCAGAGACGATAGCTCATCTGCTGCTGCACAGTGCAGTGTTGGTCATCCTCTAGTCCTCCTTCATCAGTGGGCACAGGGCACTGCACACAGGAGGCTGTTGGTTGGGTAGTTTCGGTTGGTGGACGATTCCCAGTTCAGCAGTGACACCTGAGGTGTCCAGCAGCACTGCTGTGTGTGATCCACTCACACCAGCACAACACACGCTAACACACCACCACCACGTCAGTGTCACTGCAGTGCTCAGTTCAGTACTAAGTGCAGCTCAGCAATTCAAAATCAGAGACTTGCAGTCACAAACCGCTCTAGAAAGTGCAGTGCTCCCCCTGGTGGTTCTACTGTCATTGCCCTCCAAGTGCACAATGCTAGTGTGTCACAATGTAGCATGGCGGAAGTGGTTTATCTCACTTCATAAACAAACTACTCTGTCACCTAAGCTTGTCGGCAGTAGCGGCATGACTGCGTGACCTCCCGAGTCCCATGATTCTCAAGCTTCCTACACTGGCCCCCCAAATCATGATGCATACAGACTCTGCAGACTCTTTCCAGACTCTGGGTCTGCTTTGAGGCAAATGTATTTGTCTACCATCTTCACTAGAACCCGGCCAACCTCACCGCTATGAAGATACAGGTACAGGCTTTTCAGGTAACTTATAGCATTCCCATCGTTAATGATCCAGGACAATCAGTAAAATACTTCCATATGCTGTGACTGGCCATTTCTTCATGCCATCCGAGGTAAAACATCACAACCCCTTAATGTTGAGTTGGTAGTCTTCATTTCCTAGCATTTCCGGAATCTGTTCACAGCTTGGCAGAAATTTCGTCCATGTATTTTGTTTGTAGGACGAGAATGTAGAATAGTTTCCGAACCCAGCAGACAGGAATAGCAGTGCTGTGTCATATGTGGATATTCTTGCAGCAGTCTTTCTATGTAGTCTTTATGTAGTTATATAGTCTTTCTGTATAGCAGTCATAAATATCCAGGCCTCTCTGCTTCTTTTCTCACGAAGCCATCTCTTGGTGCCAAGGAGCTGCTCAGAGCAAGACTAATCTGGTTTTGCATGTAAGGGGTTAGTCATGTTCGAGCCTCCCTTCCAGAAATCATTGCTGTATTCGAAAGGGCATACTACATACTACTCACATACTAAAGTGGGGTGTAGTCTGTAGTATGTGACCAAACTGAAAATCTGTGGTGCAGTGAAGATACCCAGATGGTGTTCTACTCCATTCAGAGTTTCTAGTACACAGCAGGAGTAAACTTTATGGTGTACTGCATCCCATCATGCACTGCAGCCTCACCAGCTCTCAGCCTGCTTCAGCCAGAGAAAATGGCAGTGGGGTAAGACTGGGGAGGAAAGCGCAGCCCATTCCGACTATAACTGTGGGTATAGTGATTGTAGTGGGGTGTGTTTTCATCAGAATGAGAAAGTTAAATATACAGGTCTGAAGATTAATAAAAGATGAACTCACTTTAGAGGATCAGTTTTAGAGTGAAATAGCTGAGGGTAGCTAACAGCTAGGCTAAACGTATTTCAGGTGAACTGAGCAGCGTTAGCAGCAGCTAGCTCTAAACAGTGGATACAGTAATAACAGCTCTGAGGTAAATGTGGGTGTAGTGATTGTAGTGGGGTGTGTGTTCATCAGAATGAGCCTCAGAAAGTTAAAATATACAGGTCTGAAGATTAATAAAAGATGAACTCGCTTTAGAGGATCAGTTTTAGAGTGAAATAGCCAGGGTAGCTAACAGCTAGGCTAAACGTTTTTCAGGTAAACTGAGCAGCGTTAGCAACAGATAGCTGTAAAAAGTGGATACAGTAATAACAGCTCTGAGGTAAATGTGGGTGTAGTGATTGTCCTCCATTATTTTGTTGTGCATTGTCCAAAATGCTTCATCCACGATCCTGTGCGGCTGGAATTGACTGATGGTGGCGTGGCGTGTATTTTGTTTTTGAGATTATGAAATGTCGAACCAATCTCTCATTTGTAAAATGGCTCTGCCCTGTGTGTTCCCAGAACTGTCTCTTACACAGTGGACCTGGCCGGAATGGCCCAGAGATTCCATCCCTCTTCAGATGGGTTGTCGCTCATTCTGCTGATCCTAAAAGTTCTTCAATTATCTGTAGCGGAATTCCATATATATATATATATATATATATATATATATATATATATATATATATATATATATATATATATATATATATATATATATATATGTGTTCTTTTTCTTTTAGCATGAACACGTATAACATTACCTACAGCACACTGTGCACAGCTTACTTAGTATGGCTTTGTCTTCAGTCTGGCCAGAGAATTCAAACTTGTAAATTGCAAACCCGCGCAACCTGTATCCACTTTGATCATGAACTGATTAGGGACTCTTTCAGCAAACATCAGTTATAGATGCGGTGCATTTTCGAGCTCCCTTTGTTTATGCTTCTCTGAGCCGGCGCCACCCAAAGCGGCTCAGTGGGGAAAGGCTTGAATAGATGTCAGTTTAAAGACCGGGAGAGGGACGTGGGCTTACTAGAAATGAGCGTCTACTTTTCTGCATACCGATTATCTGTCCCATCTATCCCTCCTTTCCTCCCTCACATAGTACTCTATCCAGACATCAAGGTTTTGTTACACAGTAGTCCATGGATATCAAAAAAAGGAAGGTACTCATTTTTTGTCTTCTGCCATTCCACTTGCCTCCTTCCGGCCAAGCAAATGAAAAGCACGTCCCGACTGCAGTGGGTCGTGTTTCCTATTCAGAGCACACAAAAACACTGTGTATTCCAACAACGGCGCATAAAAAAAGCGCTCCATCATCCTCCTTCAGCCAGTTCCACCTCGTGAGCACCACGCCCGCAATCTTTCAAGCATCCCCTTCCTCCAGACCCGTGTGCCTGATACGGGGGACATGTTTAATCAGCTCAGCTCTGAATAGCGGAGCCAAAGAACCATTCTCACCACTGATGTCCAGTGGCTGGACCCGAGGAGCGCGGTAGGGTCCGCTAATGCTCCTTGATAAAGACCCAAGCATCGTGCCAAAAAGGATTTGGGATTCATGGTGCATACCATCTGTCTGGATTGAATTCCCCTGTGTCTTGTGGCTTCGCCGTATCAGCTGCCGCCTGATCCACCCATAACAGGCGCCCCTGATGTTACGGGGAACTTTCCGGAAGATAAGACATTACCCGCTTGGCCTGGCGGTGATAACCTTTAGCACGAAGGTGCGGATTCGCTGGCTAATTACCACGGTGTAAACAAAACCGCAGGCCGGCTCCTAATGAATCAGTGGGTGGAAGAAGCTGGAGGAGAGGAACCTTGTTTTTCGGGCCTAATCCGGCCTCCTCTATTTTTAAACTGATTTACAGTAGCTTGAGCCTTGTAAGTCATAGCGAGCTAATGAGCACAAGCTTTAATCAAAGTTCCTCTCAGCACAACTCCCATATCTGCAACTGCATGCCTACCTGGCTTTCGGGCCTCCAGACTAAGATCTGGCTTGTCTTGAGGATGGGAGGAACTAAAAGCTCTTTGGGTGAACGTCTTTGGGGGTGAGCTGTTTTTTCATTGGCTGCCTAATGGAGAATTCATGTATGTGTATGTAGATGGCTACAGACGTACGACTGGGTTAATGCCTACAGGTCATCACACTCAATGTAGCAGATGGACTACCTGAATGATAGAAGGGACAGATGAGGAGGACAGCAAGCTAAAAGCTAACGTTAGCCAAATAACTGGTGACAGTAACTCGAGATTAAATCTAGAATGCTTTCTTGACTGTTTAGTTCAATGCCTGATGCAGTGCTCACAGGTTTCTGGTAAACCGATGCTGCCAAGTCTGATATTTCATTGTTTTCAAATTCAGCCACTGCAAGCAGCAACATTCCGTATACCACAGCCATGAGGGGACCACTCTGTCAAGAGCTGACTGCAGTGGTGGAATAATCCGGAAGTCCTGACAACAATCTACTCTGATAAAACTCTTGTATGATAACTTGCGTGCCTGTATCGCTATGAGGTACGGAATGCCGGCTTTCTCAACACAAATGCTAGTGCTAGCTTCCTTTTACTGATTAGCCTATAGATCAGGCTAAGCTAGCACTGAAGTAGATACTTAGTAACTGCAGCGTCTAGTGAGTTATTATTAGCAGAACCTGATCTTTAAAACCTGCAGCACCTTGCAGCGTCAATGGGCAGTTGCTAATAGTTTAGCCTTCTGGTTAAGCTAACGTTAGCTTCTTGTGCTACAAGAAGAATTAAAAGTAACTTGGACACAAACACACTCATATTTAGGTCTAAACCTGCAATAATTGAGCTTCAGAGCTCCAGGATGAACCTGTTAGCATGCTAACGCTGATAGCAAGAGGATAGCGGACCACTGTGGGCCCGCTTGATGGCTAAGCTACTGGTACACTGGTGTTTTGCTCAGCGTTTTTGGGAGGTCTGCCAGTGGTTTAGCAGAGCATCAGACAAAAATTAAATTTCATTTTTCATTGCTCGTT
>JAMWET010007453.1:107500-227500 GCA_024036415.1 Prochilodus magdalenae | reverse complement strand
ATAACACAGGTAGCAGTGCACTGCGCTCATAAAGCAGACCCGATGCTACAGTGACTCACTAATGCCTCTCCAGGTACAAAATGGCATTGCAAGACAGAACAAGCTAAGGCTAGCTGGTTAGCATGCTAACTTTAGTAGATATCTCTGCAACAGCACGCGCAGGCGCCTTGGATGTACCGCCGAAACTGTTATTCCTTCACATTTTGCTGATCATTTAGTTTGTTTTGAAATATTTTGAGTGAGAAATATTACATATCGCACCTTTAATGTATTTAAGAAGAGAGTAAACATTAGACAGCTAGCATCGACTGACCTCACCGGGTAACTCAACATGAGATCCAGAAGCATACCGGTAATTCTGAAAGCCAAGTCTTGCTTGTTCCTCTCTGGTAATGAAAACTGCTCCACCAAACGAACACAACCCCCCTCAACTCTCACTGTCCATTTTATCAGTTGTGCTGGTGTGGGTGGATCAGACACAGCAGTGCTGCTGGACACCTCAGTGTCACTGCTGGACTGCGAATCGTCCGCCGGCCAAACCTGTCTAGCACAACAGTGTCCTGTGGGCAGCGCACTAAAGGATGACCAACACTGCACTGTGCTGCAGCAGATGAGCTCTCGTCTCTGACTGTCCATCTACAAGGTGGACCAGCAAGGTAGGAGTGTCTAATAGAGTGGACAGTGAGTGGACACAGTGTCTAAACACTCCAGCAGCTCTGCTGTGTCTGATCCACTCACACCAGCACCATACACTAATGCACCACTCCAGGTCAGGATGGCTGCAGTGCTAGAATGATCCAGAACCCAGCTAACCTGCTCTGTGGTGGTTAGTGGGGGTCCCTAACCATTTAAGAAGGGTAATACATCTACAGAGAACAGATGGACAGCTGTAAATGAAGCCTTGGATGTACCGCCACAACTGTTATGCCTTCCTAACAAAGTGGAATTTGCTGATCAGGACTAGTCTGGCAACCCTTCTGTCTGTGGTAATTGAGTGATGAGCACCAGGACATTTATACAACCTGATTATTCAGTATTTAAAAAGCAGATCTTAATGTTAGACAGCTAGCATCGACTGACCAATCACTGGGTAACTCAACATCTCTCTCCAGAAGCATCCTCGGTAATCTGAAAGCTCACTCTCTCTCTTGTTCCTCTCTGGTAATGAAAACTGCTCCACCAAACGAACACAACCCCTCTCAACTCTCACTGTCCATTTTATCAGTTGTGCTGGTGTGGGTGGATCAGACACAGCAGTGCTGCTGGACACCTCAGTGTCACTGCTGGACTGCAAATCGTCCGCCAGCCAAAACTATCTAGCACAACAGTGTCCTGTGGGCAGCGCACTACAGGATGACTCTCTCTCTCTCTCACTGTCTCAGCAGCAGATCTCTCAGCTCTCATCTCTGACTTGCTCCCTCTACAAGGTGGACACTCTCGCTTTCAAGGTAGGACTCTCTATCTCTCTCTCTAGAGTGGACAGTGAGTGGACACAGTGTCTCAACACTCCAGCAGCACTGCTGTGTCGGATCCACTCACACCAGCACCACACACACTAACACACCACCACCACGTCAGTGTCACTGCAGTGCTGAGAATGATCCACCACCCACATCATACCTGCTCTGTGGTGGTCCTGTGGGGGTCCTGACCATTGAAAAACAGGGTAATAGAGTATACAGAGAGACAGATAGAGTCTGTACCTGTAGAAGTGATGGGTGGATGTATGATGGTACACTGTGTGCCTAACCTAACGAAGTGGAATGCAAGAAAGTAGGACTATCTGGCAACCCTTCTGTCTGTGGTAATTCAGGTTCTGATGAGCACCAGGACGTTTATACAATCTGATATTCAGTCTCTAAAATGCAAATCTTAATGTGATCACATCAAAGGACATGATATTCTTCTGACCAAATGACACTGACTCACTCTCTCTCTCTCTCTCTCGCTCTCTCTCTCTCGCTCCCTCTATCTCTATCTCTCGCTCTATCTCTCTCTCTCTATCTCTATCTCTCTCTCTCTCTCTCGCTCTCTCTCTCGCTCTCTCTCTCAATCTCTCTCTCTCGCTCCCTCTCTCTATCTCGCTTTCTCTCTCTCCCTCTTTCTCTCACTCTCTTTCTCTATCTCTCGATCTCTCTCTCTCACTCCCTCTCTCTATCTCGCTTTCTCTCTCTCTCTCTCTCTCTCTCTCTCTCTCTCTCTCTCTATCTCTCTATCTCTCTCGCTCTCTCTCGCTCTCTCTCTCTCTCTCTCTCACTCATTCTCGCTCTCTTGCTTTCTCTCTCTCTCTCTCTCGCTCTCCCTCTCTCTATCTCTCTCTATCTCTCTCTACCTCTCTCTCTCGCTCGCTCCCTCTCTCTATCTCTCTCTCGCTCTCTCTCTCGCTCGCTCCCTCTCTCTATCTCTCTCTCTCTCTCACTCTCTCTCGCTCTCTCTCGCTCCCTCTCTCTATCTCTCTCTCTCTCTCTCTCTCTCTCTCTCTCTCTTTCTCTCTCTCTCTCTCTCTCTCTCTCTCGCTCTCTCTCTCTCTGTGTCTCTCTCGCTCTCTACCTCTCTCTCTCTCTCTCTCTCTCAGAAACTCCCCGGACCCCATGCAGGAAAGTCAGGGGGCGGGCTTCAGTAAGGCCATGCTCCAGGCTCTCTCTGCTGTGTGTGTGCGGTCACCGGGATATGGCACCAGGTAGTCTGATTACACTTGTACACTCACCAGGGGGACGGTCGCGCCAGCTGTGCAAAATCCATAAATCCATTAAAGTGCTCAGAGTTATGCTTCACGATGGAAACGTGTCAATCGCCAACTCTGCTCTGCAGTCCAGCAGAGATGTGCATCAGGGTGAAAGAGTGTAAGGTAAAGAACATAAGAGCAGCTGTACATCAGGGGACTGGTAATCTCCATGCAGGACGTGATCAGATGCGAGAACAGTCCTTCATCAACACACCTCAGAGAGGGATGTTACATTACCACTGTGGAAAACTGACCCGTCTCCGAAATCAGATGATGGAACGTTTCTACCCTCTCCCAGGATGATAATGCCCCCCATCCACAGGGCATGAGGGGTCACTGAATGGTTCGATCCCACCACATAAACTGCACCCTACACTTTTACACCACGTAGATCAAACCCATTCCGTTTCGGGACATGTGTCCCATCTGCGTATGAAACCTTGAGCACAAGGCTGCGCTCGACCGGCCCTCAGGCTTTCCCTCCTCTTACTCAGCTCCTGTTACAAAGAGTGAGTCACGGGGTCATCACACTCTGTCTTCTGCCTCTCCTGCAGGACCAACACCGTAATCCTGATTGACAGCGAGGATAATGTGAGCTTCACCGAGCGCACCATGCTGAACTGTGACGTCACCCAGTGGAGCACCAAGTCCTTCCACTTCAAGCTGCAGGAATGAGGGTCAACGAGCCCCTGAATCTGTGCCTTCGGACCCTCGAGCCATGCATCACCACTGTCCACACTCTCACGCTCTCAGACTCTTTCCTGATAAAGCGGTGGGGGGGTTCCAGATTCCGATCCTGCCTCTCGCGTAGAGAGGTCGGTTTTTTTTAACTGCACTTTCCTTCGAGTTTGTTCGTTCTCTGATTAGGTTTCTGATGGGATTAGACGGCCTATGGGATGTGGAGGATGCGGGGGGGCATGTCACAGGTGAACCCGAGGGCTAGATCGCCGCGATATTTTTGATAAAGTGTTATTTCTGGTGCACTGAATGCCATTTGTGACGGTATCGAAGCTTCTGTTTATCAGTAGGTATACGGGAGAAGTGTCTCGCGTCTGCATAATCGGTGTTGATAAAACGTTATCTGCCAAAGAAGGAATCCTCTGTTTGCAATTGGGAGAAAAATAAATGACTTGGAGTTCATGCTAGCTGTTCGGTTCCGCCTTGGTTCGGCTCACACATAGCATGACTAACTCAGGAACAAACTCCTTCCACCACGGCAGCTTTTTCTGTAATGGTGAATACTTCTATAAAGTCCTCTGTGCACCAAATCTGCATTAAAGCCCAGTTTTTGCCATTTCCTTGGCGTCGGAATAGCAGTCTCTGTTCATTTCATTATTTGTCTCTTCCGTTCCGAGCTGGCTTTTTAAGAGGGAATGCTTAATGTGTCCCGACTTATACATAAGTCATAGATCATATTTTTATTCTCTGTCTGATTCAGTGAACGGTTGACGCGGCATGAATTAATAGCCCGCCGCTGATTTGTGAGTTGGGTTAAAAGACTCTGAAGAGACTTTTAATGAAGCCGAGGCTTTGTGGTCTGAGCGTAACGGCATAAGCTGGCAACTTAAGTGCATAAATGCTTTTGATGGATCGAAAGCTCTTTTACAAAAGGGCTCTGACAGCCTGTCCTGTGCTAGCGTTTCACAAACAGCCTGCATTTGCAGAGCCATGTCGTACCTTATCAGAGGCGAGGACCAACATGCCTCTAACTGACTCATAACTGGACTCCGACTTGTCCCCGACTGACATGTAATGGGGCTCCAACTTGACCCTAAGTGACTCGCAACTGGACTCTGACTTACCCCTAGGTGACTCACAACTGGACTTTGACTTGCCCCTAGTTGACTCGCAACTGGACTCTGAATTACCCCTAGGTGACTCGCAACTGGACTCTGACTTGCCCCTAGGTGACTTGCAACTGGACTCTGACCTGCCCCATTACCCCTAGGTGACTCGCAACTGGACTTTGAGTTGCCCCTAGGTGACTCGGAACTGGACTTTGACTTGCTCATAGGTGACTCGCAACTGGACTTTGACTTGCCCCTAGTTGACTCGCAACTGAACTCTGACCTGCCCCTAAGTGACTCGCAACTGGACTCTGAATTGCCCTTAGGTGACTCGCAACTGGACTCTGATTTGCCCTTAGGTGACTCGCAACTGGACTCTGAGTTGCCCCTAGGTGACTCGCAACTGGACTTTGACTTGCCCCTAGGTGACTTGCAATTGGACTCTGACTTGCCCCTAGGTGACTCGCAACTGGACTTTGAATTGCCCCTAGATGATTCGCAACTGGACTCCACCTTGCCCCTAGGTGACTCGCAACTGGACTCCACCTTGCCCCTAAGTGACTCGCAACTGGACTCTGAGTTGCCCCTAGGTGACTCGCAACTGGACTCTGACTTGCCCCTAGGTGACTCGCAACTGGACTCTGACTTGCCCCTAGGTGACTCGCAACTGGACTCTGACTTGCCCCTAGGTGACTCGCAACTGGACTCTGACCTGCCCCTAGGTGACTCGCAACTGGACTCTGACTTGCCCCTAGGTGACTCGCAACTGGACTCTGACTTACCCCTAGGTGACTCGCAACTGGACTCTGACCTGCCCCTAGGTGACTCGCAACTGGACTTTGATTTGCCCCTAGGTGACTCGCAACTGGACTCCACCTTGCCCCTAACAGACTCGCAACTGGACACTTGACTTGCCCCTGATTGAGTCACAACTAGACACTGAATTGCCCCTGATAGAATAACACTGAACTCTGAACTACCTGGCATGTAAATGGACTCCAGCTTGCCCCAACTGACTTGCAACTGAAATCCAACTTTCCAAAAAATTATTTGCAACTGGACTTCAACTTTCTCCTAACTGACTCGAATCTGGACCCCAACTTGCCCCTGACGGACTCACAATAGGACTCTGACTTACCCCTAACTTGCTCACAACTGAATTCCAACTTACCCTTAAAATCACTAGCAGCTTCCCTTAAGTAGGATCGAACTCAGGACAGACCATAACTGGCACGCAGCTTCACTCATACTTGTCCTTAAGTGATATAAAACTGGGCGCCGACATTGACTCAGATTTCCCCCTAACTGACTTGCGGCTAGCCTTGCCCTTATCTGACTGACCGCTGAACTCGACAGTCCCTTTAACTGAGCAGCAACTGGACATGGAATTGTTATCAACGGGTTTGTATTCTGGGAATAATCATGCACGCAGTGTGACGTGGTAAATAAAACCTAAAAGGACCGAGGCTGTATCCTGGACGGTGAACATGGCAGTGCACTCTGTACACGCTATAATGCAGGGCTGACTGAACCGATAAAGAACTGGGATTTGAGAAAGTTTGAGAAAGACCAGACCCTTTACTAGGACTCAGAGACTCAGGCGTTTCTTGCTTCTTCATTTTTGTAACTGACCTGTCCTCCAGGGTTATCTCAGAAAGCAGATGATTTAAATGTGGATATTCTGGTTAATTAATTAAAAGACCATTTATTAAAGCCACTGTTTGTAATCTTCCCGTTTCTGGCTTAGCTTGGAGTCTTGGTCACTTAGTACCTCAAAATATACATGTGGTAAAGGTGTCACTATCTTCAGATGCTAACTGGGTACTAGCATTATTTTGTGTGTATGTCGTTATTATATATAATAATAATTATATCTGTAAAAAGGTCAATATTAATTATATACAAAGACCTGGTGACCAACCAAGACCTACAGTCAAGGCTGGTGGTGGGAGTGTCATGGCCCTAGGTGACTCGCAACTCGACTTTGACCTGCCCCTAGGTGACTCACAACTGGACTCTGACTTGCCCCTAGGTGACTCGCAACTTTACTCTTACTTGCCTCTAGGTGACTCGCAACTGGACTCTTACTTGCCCCTAGGTGACTCGCAACTGGACTCATACTTGCCCCTAGGTGACTCGCAACTGGACTCTGAGTTGCCCCTAGGTGACTCGCAACTTTACTCTTACTTGCCCCTAGGTGACTCGCAACTCGACTCTTACTTGCCCCTAGGTGACTCGCAACTGGACTCATACTTGCCCCTAGGTGACTCGCAACTGGACTCTTACTTGCCCCTAGGTGACTCGCAACTGGACTCTGAATTGCCCCTAAGTGGGTCGCAACTGGACTCTGAGTTGCCCCTAAGTGGCTCGCAGCTGGACTCTGAGTTGCCCCTAAGTGACTCGCAACTGCGCTCTGAGTTGCCCCTAGGTGACTCGCAACTGGACTCTTGACTTGCCCCTATGTGACTCACAACTGGACTCTGACTTACCCCTAGGTGACTCGCAACTCGACTTTGACCTGCCCCTAGGTGAATCGTAACTGGACTTTGACTTGTCATGACTTGTCATGGTTTGGGGCTGCATGAGTGCTGCAGGCTGTGGGGAGCTATAGTTCATTGAATGCCAACATACTGATACAGAGCCTGAGCCCCTCCTTTCGGAAACTGGGCCGCAGGGCAATACTCCAACATGATAACGACCCCAAACACACCTCCAAGACCACCACTGCCTTGCGAAAGAAGCTGAGGGTAAAGGTGCCAGATCGAAACCCCATTGAGCATCTGTGGGGCATCCTCAAACAGAAGGTCTCTTAAGAGCCACCAGCTCTGTGATGTCGTTGTGGAGTTCCAGTGGCAACCTGTGAAGCTCTGGGGAACTCCATACCCAAGAGAGTTAGGGCAGTTCTGGAAAATAATAGCCACAAAATATTGACACTCTGAGCACAATTTGGCCTTTTCCACTTAGGGGTGTACTCACCTTCGTTGCCAGTGGTTAAATGGCAGTGCGTTGTTATTTTGAGGGCACAGCAAATTTTACACAAGCTGTACACAAGCTGACTACTTTACACTGTATCATAGTGTCATATCTTCAGTGTCGTCCCATCCAAAGATATAATACATATTTACAAAAAATGTGAGGGGTGTGCAGGCTTTTGTAAGATGAGTGCAGATACAATGAAGTCTTTGGTGAGCTACTAAAAAAAAAAATTGGTCACTGCTGCCCTCTAGAGCTACACGAGTGAACTGCAGCCTTGATTTGATTAGGCAGGACAGGTTGATCAATACAGCACAACACAGTTCATACACAAAGGTAATTCAGTGTGCTTGATATAGACGGACACAAATAGCATCATTACCTGGTAGAGTTTATTAATAACACTGTAATATACAGCTTTGAAAGTAAAGAAGCAGCCAGAAGAAATACTGATAACGTTTCCCATGTATCCTGTATTCACAATGCCCTATAACTGCACTTATGAGGCATCATATAGCATACATAACAGCTTATAATACCTGGCATAAGCATGTTTTATGCCTCTACAGATGTTATAATAACGTGCATGATACTTAATATTCCAAGACCACTCTGATTTATACTGTCAGGCCTTATATGCCAAGGCTTGGCACCATGCCAAACCATATAGGCTTCACCTTATAGGAATTGGCCACAGTGTGTTACAGTTTACATTTACTCGCATGTGACGTTGAGGAATGTGTAGCCCAGGCAAAACCTAAAGACGCAGCCCCTCCCCTCGGTGTGAATGAACGAATGTTCAGGAGCATGAAGAACCGATTATATACACGGCAGATTCAGCAAGACACTCGATGCTGAATAGGCAAAGTATCAATAGGAAGGTCACCGGACAGAAGAATCAGTCACCTGTGACCAAAACGTACCTAATAGCACGCTGGGTTTGGCATAGACTGGCCAAGTTTCGGGATGGGGATTATAAGGTTGGGCCAGATTTGGTGGATGCCTTCCCTGGCCCAACTCTGAGGGGAATTCGCTGTAGACTGGGATTGTAGCCACTGCTGGTAGACCCGTATGACCGTACGCTTCCATACACCTGCAGATTCAGCTACTTCCTTCACACTATGGTCTTTGGCCACGCCCACATGCAGTCCCTCCTTTTAGCCAATCATTAACATCTGCTCTGGAGACATTTACCAAACATGGAACGAGACGTTCACTGCACGGGACCACCTCTTCCCAATCTACGGATCCCGGCACTCACTTTATAGACCCATCATCCTCGTGCAGCGCCCTCTGCAGGAGCCTGAAGTTACTACCACCTTAAACATGCTAGGTGACAATGGTTTTTTGTCCAGTGAACTTATTATATAGTTTTAATATAATTTTTTTTAAATATTTTTATGCCGGTTGGAAACACTATTGCATTTGATATTTCATAGGAAATTAAGCAGCAAAAAAAAAACCATATTTAATCATACTGTTAAATGTTATTACGTATTCAGTAGCGTACTCGGTTCCACTACTCACATTTGCGTTCTGTATCAACATCTTCTGTATCATACTAACACGGGTAAGCAAAGCTTGTTTGAAGCCGTAGCTGACCTAGTACAACATTCATGCTTATAATGCTCTTATGAACAGATATTATAATGCATTATGAAACCTGACACTATAAAGTCGCATACTTTAAGCAAGTTGTGTGTATGTAATTGTAACTAGCTCATGCCTGGTATTACAAGTGAATGCTTTATAACACCTTGCGTTGAGATAGCATTATGAATACAGGGTTCATAGGAAGTGTTACCGAAATGCTCACTTAAGGTTGGATGTTTAAGGGAGGTACAAAAAGGAGCCATGAGGAGGGAAAAACAAGACTTAGGTACCATATCCTTCTCATAATCATGCAGTACAGTATTTATAAAGTACATGAAGGGTCACTATATCTCGGTGCTTCCTGACATTTATTGTTGCTTTGTGCTGCAGCTCCATTTCTCCTTTTTTCCTTTATCACAGCCAAACACTTCATCCAGAGTCTTCTTAGTATCTTCCTTCTTCCTACAGTTCCGAATAAATAAGTGGAGATTAACCGCTATATAGCCCTTAATTAATAAAAAATATATAATCATTACCCCATAACAAAATTATTTATTTATATATATACACAATTACAGCATCCAGTTTTTGTAGGGAGGTCTGGAGTCATTATCCCATTAAAAAAAAAAAAAAAAAAAAAAAAAAATATATATATATATATATATATATATATATATATATATATATATATATATAAATAAAAATAAATATATATATGTGTGTGTGTGTGTGTGTGTGTGTGTGCGTGTGTGTATATAATATATATACACACATTATATATTACATTACATTTCTATATATATATATATATATATATATATATATATATATATATATATATATATATATATATATATATTTTTTTTTTTTTTTTTTTTTTTTTTTTTTTTTTTAATGGGATAATGACTCCAGACCTCCCTACAAAAACTGGATGCTGTAATTGTGTTCCTTATGCCCCCACCTTCTCAAAATTAAACTACACCACTGATTACATACGATAATGTACATATAATACATATCGTCACTGTCCAAAGAAAAACACGTATCTCCATTTCGGTTGATTTTTACTTTTATGCCTCATTGGATCACATGAGCTGCTGTTTACACTGTGTAGAGATTTCATGATAAATGGACCAACAGAAATGGCCCAAAACTGCTTGGACGTCTGGTTCCATTGACTTCCATTCAAATTCATTGAGGTTTTTAGCCTCTCCTGTAAAGTTTCCATTTTGGAGATACCTGTTTTTCTTTGGACAGTGACGATATGCTATTTAGGAAAAAGGGCAGTTTGCTTTATTGCTTTACCAAACAATTCAAATACCCACCCAAACATGACCTCCTAGTAGCAGCTCTGTTTACAGCAAAGCATTTTACCCCACAGCCCTTGCTCATGAACACGGTATTAGGACTTTCAGGAAAATGGCTGGAATTCCCCATTATTATGGATTGTACAGTATGTATCCGTACCCTTTGTCCGTCAGGGAGTCCAGCGTCATGCAGCTGTGGTTTGCTTCTTTGTCAATGATGTCATCCGGCATATGGAACAGCGCACGACTGCAATTACAGAACATAAAAAAACCCAAGTCCGTATATTCTCCATACAACAAGCTAAATACTGAAACACCCTGGAACAGCTCTCCCGTCTATCAGCCTGACTGCTGCACCGCCATCAGGAGTTAAACAGAGTGAACTGCACCCTCTTCAGCAGAACTGAACCCGACCTTCAACCATATTCACCTCCATTACGCCGCAGATAAATGAGATAACAGTCATATTTCATAAGCAAAATTAAAGGTATGGCTTGGGGGAGAATTTAATTTACACACTTGTCCACTTATCCCAGATGTAGTCAAACAATCACGACGTGTGTGATGTCCAAACTTAGCTTCTTGTAGTTGGATCTGCTGGAACTGCACGGTTAGCGTTACTAAAACACTAGACGTCAATAGTCACCCAAATCTTTTTTGGAACTACATCCCTAAAACTTCTCTCCACCCGCTTAAACCTCATCCAGGGTTTCATTAAGGCTGTACAGACTCGAACAATGAACAATGCAACACTTGCTGTCTAAAATTGCTGACCACAGCATTCAGCCATGCGGAGAAGCTCTGTTCATTGCACCAACAGGTACAGTCTTAATGAAGAGCCGGATGTGGTTTGAGCAGGTAAGGAGACATTACGGGGATGTGTGCACAAAGACGATTTGGGTGACTATTGACTTCTATGGACGCCTAGCATGTCTTGGGTGATCATCTACACCTGGGGTAAGTGGACGCCTGTGTAGATGCCGTTTTCCACCAAATCATTCCTCATTTAGGGACTAATCATGCGTCAGCGTTGACAGGCCCTGCATTCGTTCCTGTAGCCAGGTAAACTACAATGTCTATGTAAGCTAACTGCACCTCTGGTTGTCAGTAACGTAGCGCTGTAGTATTGATTGAGCTTGTTGTGTTGTACTGGTGCAGATGGGTGTTGTCGGATAGTCAAAGAGTTGTGACTCACTTCTCAGATGAAGCCGGGGGCTTCCATATTTGGGCTGCCAGGATGCTGAAGATGACACCAGGAACGAGGAAGGCGCAACACCAACCCAGACACAGCCAGAATGCATTCTGCAAACAGACATAGCGAGAGGCTTGAGTGGCCTTCAGATCATCCAAGCTGACATCTAATAGACTTCCTCACAATGTTATTATACATAAACGTTTAACTACAGCAGCCTGCAAAAGTATTCATACCCCTTGAACATTTTCACATTTTGCCACCCACAACCACAAATTTTTTTTTTTTTGAGTTTTTAAGTGACAGATCAACACAAACTAGCACATAATTGGAACAAAAAAGATACATGGTTTTCAAATATTGAATCACACAAAAATCTGAAATGTGTGACGTGCAAAGGCCCCCTTTACTCTGAAAGCCCTAAATAAAATCCGTAGCAATCAACCGCCTTCAGAAGTCTCTTCATTAGAGTCCATCTGTCCATCTTTAGTCTCAGTATAAATACACCTGCTCTGTGAAGGCCTCAGTGGTGGAACAAACAGCATCATGAAGACCAAGGAACTCACCAGGCAGGTCAGAGATGAAGTTGTGGAGACGTTTAAAGCAGGGCCAGGTTATAAAGACATATCCCGAGAATGCTGTGCTACTTTGTGTTGGTCTGTCACTTAAAATCTCAATCAAATATATACGTTTGTGTTTGTAAGGTGGCAAAATTAGAAAAAGTTAAAGGGGTATGAATACTTTTGCAAGCCACTGTATATGTTTAGCCATTAATCATGCAGTATTTACAATATGTAACCAGTATTAGAATCTTTAACTAGCCTACTGGTACTGGTACCAGTACCGGGTCCAAACATAACTATATTTAATTAACGTTACAACATTTAACCAAAACTTATAGTAGACTCATGTTACCGTGTTTAACTGTTACAGTACTGAATTATGCTAAGGGTTCTCTTGTGCAAACACTGTTAATGCTTCTGATATTGTTTATCTAAAGTACTATTAAATGTTTGGGGACAGCATGACGTTATTAAATGAGCTCTGATAAAGCTTTATTTATTCTGTCAGTTTGCAATACGCACATCGATAATTAGAAACTTTATCAATATTGTAATATTTAACTAGACTAACAGCATTTAACCAACTTCAAATAACAATATTTAATTTAATTAACTTAATCATATGTGGCCAACTTTAAAATTTTTTAGTAACTTACACTATTGGACCAAATTTTACAATATTTAACCAACTTTGACCTATTTAATAATATCCAGCCAACAAAACGTTTTTAAAATTAACTTTACAATATTTACATTTACTATCTAGCCAAAAATTACAACATTCATACAACTTTACATTATTTAAACAACTTTACAATATGTATTTCACTAACTTGGCAAAAATATAATTTTTGGATATTCTTCCAATATTTAACCAACTTTAACCTTTTGAACTAACTTTAAAATATGTAGCCAAAAAACAAATTTTAATTAACTTTACAATACTTAAACAACTTTACAATATGTATTTAACTAACTATGCAAAAATATAACCAAATATTAGAATTTTAGGATATACGTCAATATTTAACCAACTTGGCAAAAATATCATTTTTGGATATTCTTCCAAAATTTAACCAACTTTAACCTTTTCAACTAACTTTTCAAAAAACAAATTTTAATTAACTTTACAATACTTAAACAACTTTACAATATGTATTTAACTAACTTTGCAAAAATATAACCAAATATACTAAAATTTTAGTATATACTTCAATATTTAACCAACTTGGCAAAAATAGAATTTTTTGAATATTCTTCCAATATTTAACCAACTTTAACCTTTTTAACTAACTTTAAAATATGTAGACAAAAACAAATTTTAATTAACTTTACAATACTTAAAAAACTTTACAATATGTATTTAACTAACTTTGCAAAAATATAACCAAATATTAGAATTTTAGGATATACTTCTATATTTAAGCAAACTTTACAATATTTAACCAACTTTAATCTATTTAACTAACTTTAAATTACCTTGCCGAAAACTTAATTTTAATTAACTTTACAATACTTAAACAACTTTATAATATGTATTTAACCGTAAAATAATTAACCAAATTACTAATTAAGTAATACTACAATATTTAACCATCTAATTTTACTACAAATATTTTAAAAAAACACTGCTGCTTTTAAGTGATTTTAAGTGATTAAAGTGTTACAATATTAATGATAAAATGTCAAACTTTTTACTAAATGCTATTGGGATTTTTAATGTTTTAGTTGTTGTCGTTCTAAATAGCGAATCATTTTATACCATTAACCTGTTTTATGTTGTTTTTGCCTAAAGCCCCGCTGCAGCTATAAAATGATTACATCATGTTAAAATTAACTGGTGTTTTTGGCCAGTTCCTTCACCACACCACCCGGTTAGAGCCACACATCTTGAGTCCTGCTCCCTCACCCATGGTCCAATCAGATTTTCACATGTGGCGGTGTACATGTTGCTGAGAGAAACAGGGAGCCAGCTGCAACCCAGCGCCTCATCAATTATCTGAAAAACACACACCGCACCTTCAGAACAACAGAACATTCCACACCCCCACCTCGAATGAGAACAATGTGTGGCGTGTGGTTTGGCTGCATTGTTTACCTGGAAAAGGAGAAAGCAGTGCTCCTTTCTCACAGACACATAATGAACTCCAGAGTTCAGAAAATTAAAGTAATTATTTCATAACAAATCAAATTTACAAAGTCTTCCCCCACCAAATACCAATCTGCTGGCCCACCCATTACACCCCTGTGTACAAGATCGAACTATTCTTTTATCTATTAAGACAGACTGTAAATGTGTACAGCTTTTCATTTTAGAGCCTGAACCAAGACAAATATTACAGACAGCTGGGAGAAAAGCTGATTATGACCAGGTCTGATATCACATTTTGTTGTTGAAAATGTGAAATGTTATTTACTAAGCTAATTTATAAGAATTAGTTCATTTGTACGTGTGAAAATACGCTGTTTAACCACCAGGGGCCCACGCAGAAAACCCTGAGCAAAGTGCCAGTCGACCACCAAACAGTGGTCGGCTATCCTCTTGCCATCGCTGAATACTGTTTCTAACATTGGCCAATTAACACCCCAGTTTTCAGCTACGCTAACACACATTTATCCATTTTCATAAATAACAGAATTCAGTACAGTGAAGTGAACCACACCAGCAAGTGTATTTGAGACTACTGAATAAGCTCTGTGTGGTAGGCGGACGTTTGGGTGATTTGTGTAGTTAGCACAATGCTAATCAGTGTCTAGGTGTTCTACAAAAAACAGCATGTGGTTTTGTTTTGGGAGCTGATGAGCCGGTCTACCGGCATGACCATACCGGGTGATCTGGTCACAGAGCAAGGTTCCATTTATTGTTAGACACAATAGCTAGTGCTACTGGTGTAACTAGTGTTCATTTCTCCAACCAGCTCTTAGCTGATCTTAGCATCATGCTAACTGAACGGCTAAGTCGCCATTTGTCTCAGACCTTGTGTAGTTGTTCAGTAATCTCAAATAGACTAGCCTAAATGTGGATTCTGACTGACATATGAAGGGGGAAACTGCTAATACTATACTTGCTATGCTAACATACTGTACCATTGTCCATATTTATAGATAACAGTATCAAGTCCAGTCAGGAGGCTTTTATTCTCATTCCATCCATGTACAGCGATGTTCCAGATCAGATCAGTGCAGGTAGAGAATCAAAGAGGTGTGTGTAGAGTATATGTGTGAGGTGGGGTTTCAGTTCAGTCCTCAGATCAGTCCATGTGAATTTAAAAAGCTGATGGCTTGAGGAACAAAGCTGTTGCAGAGTCTGGCGGTGATGGCATGGAAGCTCCGGTACCTTCTGCCAGACGGCAGCAGTAGAAAAAAAGTCAGTGTGAGGGATGGGTGGGGGTTGTCCACAATGCTGGTGGCTTTGTGGATGCAGAGTGTGGTGTAGATGTATATGATGGAGGGGAGAGAAGCCCCGGCGCTCTTCTCATCTGTCCTCTCCATACGCTGTAGGGTCTTGCTACCCTCTGATATCAACAGGGTAGTGGACGTGTTGAGTCACTGACTTTACTAGCTATGCTAGTTGCATTTTGCTTAGCATTTCCAGGCAGTCTTTCTGTTTTTTGAGATTATTCGACAAAGTGTCCTTCTTCATCACTCTAATCTACTCTCAGTCCAATTTCCTTATCCCTCCCTCATTTCTTACTATTGTTATACCTCGTAAATTCATTTAGTGAATCATTTTCAGAGTCAGCAATCAGTAATCGAGGTGGTACGTGGGCGGACCAGCAGTTGCAAAAATGAAGGTTGCCACCTTCATTAGGCCAGGCTGTTTCCTAGCTGTCTAGGATAAGCTAACCTGGGTCAACATTTAGGTCAACTTTAGCACAATGCTAACTGGGTACACAGTTAGTTACTATGCTAGCTACATTAGCCTCACAGCTTCAAGGAAAACTCAAGAAGCCAACTTCAGATTCCCAAATGTAAATCTGATTTATCATTAGCTATGACTAACTTGTCAACAGTGGTCAACCCGAGGCCAACAGTAAGCTTGGATAATCTTTATTCCTTAACAGACGTTTCCGACTGATGTTTCTCCAGCACATGTAAATGTCTCAGCCGGTGTTGGAATGTTCTCAGAATAGACAAGTCTGTCAGGCTGCTGAACACGTGAGCCACCTGTCTGAACGCCTATGACTCACAGAACACCTGACATGATGCTAACAAATTCTCATGACCAGCCATGTGACCACTGTTACAGTTTTCCCCCTTCAAACCGCTGATCAGCCAGAATACACTATATTGCTAAAAGTGTTCGCTCGTCTGCCTTGACACGCATATGCACGTGTGACATCCCATTCTGAATCCATAGTGTTTAATATGGTGTCGGCCCACCCTTTGCAGCTATAACAGCCTCACCTCCTCTGGGAAGGCTTTCCACAAAGTTTAGGAATGTGTCTATGGGAATTTCTGACCATTCCTACGGAAGCACATTTGTGAGGTCAGACACTGATGTTGGACGAGAAGGCCTGGCTCTCAGTCTGCGCTCTAATTTATCCCAATGGTGTTCTATCGGGTTGAGGTCAGGACTCTGTGCAGGCCAGTCAAGTTCAACCAAACTCCACAAAGTTGGGGGCATGAGATGGTCCAGAGTCTCTTGGTCTGCTAAAGCATTAAGAGTTCCTCTCACTGGAACTAAGGGGCCGAGCCCACCTCCTGATCAACGACCCCACACCATAATCTCCCTCCACCAAACCTTACACTCGGCACAATACAGTCAGACAAGTACCGTTCTCCTGGCAACCGCCCAACCCAGACTCCTTTATCAGACTGCCAGATGGAGACGTGTAACTAGGGTTTCCACCCTACAGCATGCCCGCACCAAGGCTTAATGTTTGGCAACGTCGGCCGAGATGCCCTCTGTGTTGGCCGCGTCTGACACCGACCAAGAGATGGAAGTGCAGATAGTGCCTGATCATGATTACAGCGTCACTCCGACGACCTCAGCAATGGCAGATGCTTTGGCAAACAAGAATGAAGCACTGAAGACAAGAGCTACAACACCAGCTTGAAGCTTCACAACTGCAGTCCCGTTTTGGGCTGCAACGGCTCGCAGGACCAGATGAAGACATTCGACGAAGCCTGAATGATGTGCTGAACATCACTGATGGTTACTTTTGGCAAGTCTTGAAGACATCGCGTGTAAAATGCCATTTTGCGTGCTGACCGCTAGAAAGCGGAAATGCTTGTGCTTACCAAACTTAGAACCGGAAACCGGAAACGTCGCCTTACACAACTAGCCAATACGGGACGCGATTTGTTCCATATTTCCGTAAATGTCCATAAATTTGTTCCGTATTTCCGTAAATGTCCATAAATTTGTTCCGTATTTCCGTAAATGTTCGTAAATTTTTTCCGTATTTCCGTAAATGTTCGTAAATTTGTTCCGTATTTCCGTAAATGTTCGTAAATTTTTTCCGTATTTCCGTAAATGTTCGTAAATTTGTTCCGTATTTCCGTAAATGTTCGTAAATTTTTTCCGTATTTCCGTAAATGTTCGTAAATTTGTTCCGTATTTCCGTAAATGTCCGTAAATTTGTTCCGTATTTCCGTAAATGTCCATAAATTTGTTCCGTATTTCCGTAAATGTCCATAAATTTGTTCCGTATTTCCGTAAATGTTCGTAAATTTGTTCCGTATTTCCGTAAATGTCCAACTACACGTGTCTCGCACACATGAATGATCACAATCTCTCCCAGGCCAAAAAAAACTTGATAGTCATTTAGAAAATGCACATTCTGGACAACACCATGAATTACTCACACCAAATCTGACGAAGTCAAAGTATTCCCTCAGCAGTTCAGTCGCCCTGTCCACCATACACTGAGACACCTAAAACAGAAGACGAAGTTGAAGTCGAAAACATAGAATATTATAGATTATAAACAAGAAAAAATCATTTTCAATTTTTTTCAAAATTGTAGAAATTATATTTTAAAATTCAGAATTCTCAATAAAAATAATAATAGTAATAATAATAATAAGTCTAGCCTTAGTCCTTTTCATTGTAATTTTTGTTTACATACGGTAAACCTTACAAATTGGGAATTTTAATTATTATGACAGCCAGCTTTCATTTCCTTTACTCATGATCTCAGGAATGCAGTTTCTGGGGGGTTTTTGTTCTCTCCGTTTCCGTGTTTGGTTTGCCCTTTTCTTAATAAACATCTAAGCCTCAGCTTCTCACGTCCCGTTTCCATCAGACCCTGTGGTTTAAATGTGTAGATTTGTTTGTAAATAGAAAATAGGACTGAAAGCTAAAACTCTATAAACTCAGCTCAAACTTAATTGGAATCTCAGTTAGTCCACTGATTTGCATTAGAAGCCAAACCCACTTTCCAGACCCTGCAGATGTGGATGTTGCAGGAAGAAGAGGCTGTTAAATCTGCTGATCTGAAATCCTGCTTGAGCAAGTCTTGCTTCACCTCTGCTCTCCTACAACAACCGTTAGGAGGTTTGCTGTGCTCCTCCCTCCAAACTGAACTACACGTCCCCTCAGATAGATCAAGTGTTATAACTCGATGTTGGTAAACATGCTACTGCCATGCTCTTTCTGTCGTGGTTAATCTGCTGCTGTTTTATGAATCTGGCTCATAATTTTATATACCAGCACTAAGGAGTCCACTCACGTTCTGCACAGCATAAGGAACCTGCAGCTGAAGAGAGCTTTCAGCTTCACTGGCACTTTGAAGAGTGCGGTCCGCGTTCATCTAGAAGAAGGTGAGTAATTCAAAAAGTAATGATGATGAATCGCTTTTCATTTTCTTTAAATATACAATAAATACATGAATATACACACTCCTGGCCACTTTATGAGAAACCTCTTACAAGTACAAGGAGGGTGTTTACAATAAAGTGGCCAGATAGAGGAAACACAAGATGGGTGTTTCTAATAAAATGGCCAGATAGTGGAAGCACAAGGTGGGTGTTTCTAATAAAGTGGCCAGTGAATGAAAGTACAAGGTAGGTGTTTCTAATAAAGTGGTCAGTGAGTGGAAGCACAAGGGGGTGTTTCTAATAAAGTGGCCAGATAGTGGCAACACAAGGAGGGTGTTTCTAATAAAGTGGCCAGTGAGTGGAAGCACAAGATGGGTGTTTCTAATAAAGTGGCCAGTGAGCAGAAGAAGAGGGTGGGTGTTTCTAATAAAGTGGCAAGTGAGAGGAAGCACAAGGTGGGTGTTTCTAATAAAGTGGCCAGTGAGTGGAAGCACAAGGTGAGTGTTTCTAATAAAGTGGCCAGTGAGTGGAAGCACAAGATGGGTGTTTCTAATAAAGTGGCCAGTGAGCAGAAGAAGAGGGTGGGTGTTTCTAATAAAGTGGCAAGTGAGTGGAAGCACAAGGTGAGTGTTTCTAATAAAGTGGCAAGTGAGTGGAAGCACAAGATGGGTGTTTCTAATAAAGTGGCCAGTGAATGAAAGCACAAGATGAGTGTTTCTAATAAAGTGGCCAGTGAGTGGAAGCACAAGGTGAGTGTTTCTAATAAAGTGGGCCAGTGATGTGGCTAAGCACAAGATGGAAGTGTTTGCTAATAGAAGTGGCCAGTGAATGCATGGAAGAAGAAGGAACTTGTATGGTGTTTTCTAATAAAGTGAGCCCAGAGTGAGTGGAAGTGCATCAAAAAAAGTGTGAGTAGAAGTGTGTTCTAATAAAGTGGCAAGTACTAAGTGGAAACAATTTTTATACTTAAGTATTGAGTAGTTTCTAATAAAGTGGCAAGTGAGTGTGAAGCACAAAAGTTTTGGGTGTTTCTAATAAAAATGCTTAAGGGCCAGTGAGCAGAAGAAGAGGGTGGGTGTTCAGCTAAACTCTAAACAAAGTGGCAAGTGAGTGAACTGACAGCAACAAGGTGAGTGTTTCTATGTAAAGCAAGCAGTGACCTGGAAGCACAAGATTAACTGTTTGGTAAACTAAATAAAGTGGCCAGTGAGCTTAGTGAAAAGAAAAGGTGGGTGTTTCCTAATAAAGTGGCAAGTGAGTGGAAGCACAAGGTCAAGTGTTTCCCCTTTAATAATCCCTCCTTTCTCTTCCTTGTGGCTTTTTTTTCCATACTGAGTGGAAAAAGCACAAGTGGGTGTTTCATCATATCAGACTTGGGCAGTAGATATATGGTAGGTGTATATAAAGTCTAATAAAGTGTAGAGAGGTGGGATCATCATACCCAATAATTCAAGCTGATGGGAGCTAAAGCCTCGATGCTGGAAGTCATGTTGCGCTGAAGAGAAGAAAAGAAGGTATGTTGGCCCACATTTCCATTCCTCACTCTCCTTCTCCCTCAGAATGAACCACACGGCTTTTGTTACTGTAACTTTAAGACTGATATATGTAAATCCCGCTGTTCTGA
Organism: Prochilodus magdalenae; assembly: GCA_024036415.1. Lineage (NCBI taxonomy): Eukaryota > Metazoa > Chordata > Actinopteri > Characiformes > Prochilodontidae > Prochilodus > Prochilodus magdalenae. The sequence continues at coordinate 206,971 of JAMWET010007453.1, read as the reverse complement.
TTGGCTGCCCTGTAAATCGGTGCCTTAAATCCAAAAGAAGGCTGAAACACACTAGGACTTCAGTAAAAATGGGTGGAGCTAAACTGCTGCCGGCTGAATAGGCGAATACAAGTCAGTGCCTTGGATTTTGTGACATCACAAAATCAGTGAATTAATAAAAGTCTGTCTTTCTTCATATGTGGTCATCCATGACACGGGCCCTTTAGCACCCGCTGAGAAACAGTCTATCTGTCTAACTTCAGAACATAACAGCCACACAAAGCCAGCTCACTCTGTATGAATCTTGTAGACGGACAGTGTTCGCCAGCTGCCTGACTTTAGCCGCCTCGCTCGTGAGATTCTCTCTAATGGGGTCCGTTGCCTGTATGTGAAACACAAACAAACAGAGAAGCAACTTGTTTACGACTGTCAGTCATAACTCCAACTCCAGAGCTCCTCTATACATACACCAGACACTCACATTCAGGGCTGCTTTCTCCAGTTGGGCTGCCAAAGCATCCAGGTCTGTTTTCACTACTGGCCGAGCCATCTGAGTGGATAAGGCAGATGTTATGTAGAAGATATATAAGCATATGTGTTAGTATGAATGCATATGCAGTAGTCTGTGGGCTTTTCTTCTGACATGTTGGCTTTGAATAGTGAGTTTAACCCCCCTGTGCTGCAGTAACAGCCTCTATGGGTCTGGTAAGGCTTTACACTATATCATATGGCCAAAAGTATGAAGACATCCCTTCTAATTATGTGTTTCAGCCACGCCAATGAAATCAAGCACACAGCCATGCAATCTCCAAAGACAATGGCACTGGATTGTGTCCTACTGAAGAGCTTAACAATTACACTGTCATGGTATGCCATCTTGGCATCACTCACTAACTTCCAAACTGCTTCTGGAAGCATCAGCACAGGAACTGTATTTTAAGGGCTTCATGAAATGGGTTGCCAGCAGCAAACAAGCCCAAGATCATTATTCTCAATGCCTAGCATCAGCTGGAGTGGTGTAAGGCCTGTCACCACTGGGCTCTGGAGCAGCGGAAGCATGTTCTCTGGAGTGGTAAACCATGCTTCACTGTCTGGTAGTCTGGATCTGTTAGATAAATCCACAAGAACCCTAGCTACCAGAACGCATAGTGCTAACAGTAAAGTTTGTTGGAGGGGGGATAATGGGATTGGTCTGGGGCTGTTTGTCATGGAACTCTGTAGTTCCAGTGTGGACCAGTGCACAAAGCGAGCTCTGGAAAGACATAGACTGATGAGTGTGTTGTCAGTTCGGGATCACTACGACTCATCCCAAATGCAATGGGTGGAGCCTAATGCTAGTGGACTTCATCAAAGCTCTTATAGAAAAGTCCGGTCACACTGTGGCCATCTTTGCAATGCCTCTGGGCAGTTACTTCCACCCATATAACACCAGATTCCTCCGCCTTTAAATGGGGAGAAAAACTCCAAATACTCAAAAAGTCCAAAATCTGACAAAAACCTCATATATGGGTCGTAGCATTTGCTTTGTTCTGGCTACTGACTTCCATGATGAGGGGAGCTTTCCCCACTAGCCTCCCACCATTCCTCAATGGTACCAAATACCCCACTTCAGTAGTATTCTAGTAGCCAGTCTTGGCTTATATGACCCATTAGCATTCTTGTTGACTGCTGATTGGCTGACCAGGGCACAATTCTGTAAGCATGCTATTCATGTCTATGTGTTTTGATCAGTCTCTAATCAAAGTTCTTCTAGAAAAGTCTGGTCACTCTGCGGCCATCTTTGCAAAACCTCTGGGCAGTTACTTCCAGCCATATAACACCAGATCTGACCAAACCTGTCTACTGGCTTCCATATTGAGGGGAGGCTTTCTTCATTAGCCTCTCAGAATGGTCGACCTTTTTCCGCATACGGCATAACCGTACATAGATGCCATGTCCGACGTCACAAGTTTCCAGTGTCACTTGTGGCTGCCCTAGAGCATCCCAACAATCCCAGCAATGGATGCACCCTACAGAAACTGAGCCCACTGATTTAAAGGTGTCTGGATAGTTCTGGACAGGACAGAGTATGGGGTATGTCCAAAGCTTCAACAAACAGAAAGACACAGGAAGACAGTACCAGCGTTCGAATATCATCGTATTTGATTTGGTCAAGGCTGCTGGAGTCCCGAAATCGCTGCACGATGGTTTTGGTGTCATATGGCAGCAACTGTATACTGCTCAGGTCAAAGCTCAGAGCCTGCATGCTGTCATTAAGTCCCATCAGGTACTGCAGAGGAGACCAGCACAGTTACACATTACACAGTAGGAGTGGTAGAAAATTTGAAAAGGTAGGAAGCAGTGTTAAACTGGGAAACAGCTGGAATTCCTTTGGCGACGAGTTCAGACAGAGCGAAATGGGTGCATTACCATGCTTGTATTGAGGAACGCGTCCATACTGAAGGTCTCATTCATGTGTATGCTGTAGAACATTGATCTTCCAATTTGACATCCCCTGGGTCAGAATCAGACACCAGTTAGCATCTTATTCAGAGACATCGTTTCTAATATTAGGAATGTTTGCCTCTTTAATGCTAATGCTAGTTAAAGGCTAATGTAGCTAACAAGCAGTGGATTCCTATAGCCACCAGTTAGCATGAAACTGAGTTCAAGCTACTTCAAATAGACATGTATATGTATTTTCTGACTCTGGCTGTTATTTGGCAATTACTGTTGAACTTCATTACCTCAATGGTACCAAATACCAAACCTCAGTGGTGCTCAAGTAGCCATTTTAAGGCAGTTACCCCATTAGCATCTTTGTTAACTGCTGAGTAAACATGGTTTTTATGTCTATGCGTCATGATTGGTCTACAATCCATTGTCGCCCATAAATATCCCAACATCTCCCACACATTTCTGGCCCCTGTTGGGGTTGATTCCATTTTTGGTTTGGTAGATAAATAAAAGTATACAGGTAAATGGTAATTTGGGAATCTGTGTTGAAGTCAAGGCATCTATGTTTTCGATAACTGTTATCTAGTACAGGGGTTGACAAGACAAGTTCTGATGGATCTCCTATCCTGCACGTGCCCTGCTCCCTCCACACCTGATCCAATGAAACCACCAATGAACAAAGCCCAGTGACAACCCTGAGGTTTAGCAACACTGAAGACATTGATTGCTAGCTACAGCCATAGCAGGGGTGCACCACAGCGGGGCATGTGATGAGCACTGTCTACTCAACTTTGCACCCCTCTTCTATGGTAGGAGCCACTTGGATTTCTTTGCTAAGGGTGCTGTTTATATCTTTAGTTTAGTATTGCCCATATCAGCAGTAATACATTCATGTGCAAAAGTTTGCACACCCCCAGTCACATGACTGCTTTGTTGACTTTTGCCATATAGCTGCACGCATTAGTGCAATTACACTTTCTGTAATTATGACAATGATCCATAAATGCATATGCCATGATGTATAAGGACTTCCCTTATGTATTAAACTTCACTTACTGGTATATCTCTGAGGTACTGACGTTCAGTATCCTTGGACGCTCTGGAATCCCACTGGTGTTTGTAAATGGACCTGTAGTGCTATTGACAGGGCTCCCAGTTGGACTGATGGCAGTGCTGCCAACAAAGTCTGGGTGTTCGGCATACATGCTGGTGAACAGGTCTTGCTTGTCCAAGAACTGTGAAAGGAATGCGACAAAATGAGACACCTATAAGCTGTACTTAAAGCATCGCTCAGTAGCTGTCATACGTCTATCAACTAGGGGTTTTCATCCTCGGTATTTGGCCACCCAAGGCACAAAGTGCCCGTCAGTCACGTATGAGCAGCTGTCATGTTCATTGTGAAGCATAATGAGCTAGAAATAGACTGGGCTGGATATGAACTTGCTCTGGATGGGTCTAGCCATGGATATCAGTCCTCTGTTGTTTTGTTCGTCCTTGCAGCTACTCATTGCTGGTGGATGCATTAGTCATCCTCTAGTCTTTTTTTGGGCCTCTGTTCGTCACTTTTAGTTTCTCAAACAAATCTGCAGGGAGCACCTTCCTGCATCCAACAAGAACGCTTTCACTGAGGTCTGGACTCTGGGGTGGTCAGTCCCTTGTTCTGAGAACACCACAAGCTTCTTTGTTTGAAGTGTCTGACTTCTTATTCAACGCTACACATTCTTTCAGACCTTCATAACATTGAGGTATCTTCTTACAGTGGAGAGATAAACAGAAACACCTGTGGATGGTTTCAGATCTGAAGTAAGAGTTGAGGTTGATGTTCCCATCTCTGTCTTTAAGTGTAAAAAATTTTAGGGGCTGTTTCTGCTGAGGAAAGTTTTGGTGAGTCGACCAGGTCTTCTGTTTGGTTGGTGAGTCTACCAGGTCTTCTGTTTGGTTGGTGAGTCTACCAGGTCTTCCGTTTGGTTGGTGAGTCTACCAGGTCTTCCGTTTGGTTGGTGAGTCTACCAGGTCTTCCGTTTGGTTGGTGAGTCTACCAGGTCTTCCGTTTGGTTGGTGAGTCTACCAGGTTTTTCCTTTGGTAGGGGAGTCTACCAGGGTTTTACCTTGGTTGGTGAGTCTACTTCCTTTGGTTGGGGAGGCGTTTGGTTGGGAGTCTACCAGAGTCTACCAGGTCTTCCGTTTGGCTGGGGAGTCTACCAGGTCTTCCGTTTGGTTGGTGAGTCTAGCAGGTCAGCTTGGTTGGTGAGTCTACTCATCCGGTCTCTAAACAGGTCCGTTTGGTTGGTGAGTCTACCAGGTCTTCCGTTTGGTTGGGGAGTCTACCAGGTTTTTCCTTTGGTAGGGGAGTCTACCAGGTCTTCCGTTTGGTTGGTGAGTCTACCAGGTCTTCCGTTTGGTTGGTGAGTCTACCAGGTTTTTCCTTTGGTTGGGGAGTCTACCAGGTCTTCCGTTTGGTTGGGGAGTCTACCAGGTCTTCCGTTTGGTTGGGGAGTCTACCAGGTCTTCCGTTTGGTTGGTACTTCTTCCGTTTGGTAGTGGGGAGTCTACCAGTTCTTCCGAGTTGGGGAGTCTTACCAGGTTTTTCCTTTTGAGGGTTGGTGAGGGGAGTCTACTAGGTCTTCCTTTGGTTGGGGAGTCTACCAGGTCTTCCGTTTGGCTGGGGAGTCTACCAGGTCTTCCGTTTGGTTGGTGAGTCTACCAGGTCTTCCGTTTGGTTGGTGAGTCTACCAGGTCTTCCGTTTGGTTGGTGAGTCTACCAGGTCTTCCGTTTGGTTGGGGAGTCTACCAGGTTTTTCCTTTGGTTGGGGAGTCTACCAGGTCTTCCGTTTGGCTGGGGAGTCTACCAGGTCTTCCGTTTGGTTGGTGAGTCTACCAGGTCTTCCGTTTGGTTGGTGAGTCTACCAGGTCTTCCGTTTGGTTGGTGAGTCTACCAGGTTTTTCCTTTGGTTGGGGAGTCTACCAGGTCTTCCGTTTGGTTTGGGAGTCTACCAGGTCTTCCGTTTGGTTGGGGAGTCTACCAGATGTTCTGTTTGGTTGGGGAGTCCACCAGGTCTTCCCAGGCATCACAATTTTTCAGTAGTTTTTAATACTTTTTAAAATTCTCCCTTTTCACTCATCTAATGTAGCTTGAGCATAACAACCTTTTTTTTTTTTACTGGAATTTAAATTTAGAAATGTATAGAAATAAATAAAAAGATTTCTGTTCACCTTATAAATCTCCCCATTAACCCAGCTTCTGCAGGCCAGGGCGTGAGCATTCCCACCAAAGAACAGGTTGATGAAGACCATGATGATAAAGAGCCAGGAAAAGATGAATATCATTCCTGAGGCACTAAAGAGACAAAAAGACTTCAATGCAATCTCAATCTCAATTGAGATCTCAATGCAATAACTTTCATGCAGGACGTTTGTAGAATCAATCAACCATAATTTTAACCATGCTGCTGACTAGTTCCACAGTTTTCGAGATATCAACAGCATTCCAGTCACCGGAATCTTTAGTCTCACCAGGAATGGGGCGTATACAACGTTTTTATCCAATTTACGGTTTTCATTAAAAACCCTGTTTTTCCAATATTTTGTTTCCCATTATGAATGTATGTACTTCTGCTCGACCGACAGACAAACCTGCAGCCAAATGTCCAAGCCTGCACCTTCATTCTATTTGGTTGGTGTACCTGTATGACCGGTTTGATGCTTTATAACCGGTTACGGTAACAGTTTATTTTAAGGTTGTCAGTAAAGTTGAAGTAAGACACTTGGTTTGGTTTGGTTATGATTCATTATGACCTGCATTAGTACATGAAATTTGCATAACTGCATTATTAGATGTTATCGTGCTTGAAATAATAATAAGGTAATAATAATATAAGTTTTCAGTTGAGGTACATGACTTGCTTTACTCACACATAGAGGAGATTAACGGCGGTCAGTCTCAGCTGGTCGTGCAGGTAGAAGGGGTACAGCGTGGGAGAGATGACCACAGATGCTCCAATGATCAGTCCAGCCAACATCAGCAATGTTATGATCAGGATCAGGGTGCAGAACGCGACGGACACCGACCACCTGCAATAGTTGTACAGTGCAGAAAGTAGATCAACCCTTGAATTGAATAACCTTGAGATCCCTTTAGCATCACCACCTCCACCTAACGTTAGCTGCAAGCTGATGTGAGTTACTTGTGTGCTTTGGATCATTGTCTTGTTGCATGATCCAACATTTCTTCAGCTTGATGTCATAGACTGCTGCTCTAGTAAAATGTAACAGTGTCAAGCCATCTTAGACGCTGAGGCAGCAAAGCTCTAATTTATCCCAAAGGTGTTCTATCGGGTTGGGGTCAGAACCCAAACTCGGTCATCCATGTCTGTATGGACCTTGCTTTGTGCACTGGTGTGCAGTCATGTTTGAACATTAAGGGACTGTCCCCAAACTGTTCCCACAAAGTTGGGAGCATGACATGGTCCAGAGTCTCTTGATCTGCTGAAGCATTAAGGGTTCTGGAACTGGAACTAAGGGTCCGAGCCCAACTCCTGAACAACAACCCCACACAGACAAGACAAATCAGACGAGTACTGTTCTCCTGGCAACTGGCAAACCCAGACTAGTCCATCAGCTTGCCAGATGGAAAAGCGTGATTGGTCAGTCCAGAGAACACCTCTCCACTGCTCTAAAGTCCAGTGGCGGTGCTTTACACCACTGCATTCCACACTTTGCATTGTGCTTGGTGGTTCCTGAGCTGATCTGGAGGCCACATGAAGTTTGGAGGTCTGTAGTGAATGACTCTGGCGACCTCTGTGCACTATGCACCTTAGCATCTGCTGACCCCGCTCTGTTATTTTATGCCACCTACCACTTTCATTTACTTCTCTGACCCCAAACATATCTTGGCTCCTCAACGTCATTTTGGGTGAGGGAATTTGCTGGCCATTTACCTGATATAGTCATAGTATTCAATGTCTGCCTTAGACTTGTCAAGCGATGCAAACATATCTGTCAGAAACACGTTTTCAGAGAGGGTACTTCAGAGGAGGGCATAGCATAGTATTCAATGTCTGCCTTGGACTTGTCAAGCGATGCACGGATGTCAGAAACAGTTTATGAGGGTCTTCATGAGAGACTTCTCGTTCACTAGTTATTCCGAACATAGCAGTCCCTAACGTTCAAGGAAACAAGCCAGGCATAACAAGGATGAGAAACAAAGCTTGTAATATGTGTCATATATTACTAGATATATACAATCAAAAGAGGATGCAATTACAGTCAACCATGACTTAATACTCATACCTTCGATCTGTGGAGTGCTCTGATCAGTGCAGATACCAGGGAAGGCGGAGACTGACCTCTCAACCTGAAGACATGAATAAGACCATTGGAAATCATTATGCCTATTAAGGAGTCTGATTATGCGGTAATGGGCACCAACCTAATTCTGTGTGGTGAAATGGATATTTATGGCTCTGAAATCTGATTGCTGGAGCCACTGCCATGACCACCATAGTCTACCATTGCCAAACCACATTTCTTGGTGGAAGACTTGTTTATTGCTTAATAACATTTATATGTACTTTATCATTTTGAATTTTGTCACTGTTGCAGGAATGAGCTGTTAATCAGCTTTATTGACCCACCTGCTGTTTCATGCCATCAAATGCGGATACAAAGCTTAGTTGTTGCACCATATCAACTCACCTGCACTAATGTGGGTATCATGAGAAAACAGAACCCTCAAAACAAGCCGTCCAGGACTAGGCCTTAGAAAACATAACATTAATGCGATGGCAGTTGAGACTTTATGTGCTGGACAAGAATGATATTGCTAGTTAATGCATTAAGCATCAGTTGAGAAGATGCTGGACAAGAATGATGCTACAATTAAGCATCTTATGTTTACAAGGTCTGAGGGTCTGAATAGCATCATAGTGTATTAGCTAGCAAGGTAGATTTGGGGATATAAGTCTACCTGAATCAACTATGGGTGTGGCCTAATATTCTAATGACATTTACGGCATTTAGCTGATGCTCTTATCCAGAGCGACTTACAAGGGTAATCATATTACAGGTAGGTCAATGTGGTGTTAGGAGTCTTGCCCAAGGACTCTTATTGGTGTAGCACAGCATAGTCACCTAGACCAGGAATCGAACCCTAGTCTCCCGCCTGTGGTGGTGGTGGATCCCTGGAGGGTAGTGGTGTTATTCACTGAGCTACACCAAGTGAGCATGCATTATAGACATATCTCTGTCCACTACTTCCAGAATGCTGCTAAGGTTAGTTGGATGGATGAATAAATAAATGGAATGACAGACTGGTATACGATAAGCTAGCTTGATGGGTCAGTTTTGGGTGAAACGTCATTCTTATGTTGGGTGAGGGCATGTCTTTCTGTCCACTCCATAGATAGACAGAATAGCATCAGTGTTCATGTTGCTGTAGCTCAGTGAATAACACCACTACCCTCCAGGGAACCACCACCACCACATGTGGGAGACTAGGGTAATATCTAAAGTAATAGACTGTATTGGTATGGTATATTTGGTTACTAGGTTTTGTAACTAACTAAAAGAGCGCCTATGAGCTCAAAAGTGATTCAGATTTCAGTGTTGATGTGCTTAATTTTTACACTGTGTTAGACAAAAGACTTTGAGACCGACGTGTACAGAATTTTTAAAAACCAGGAACAGTTTATTCACAAACAGGCAATCTCAGCAAGCACAAGTAAACAGCGAAACAATGGGAGAAGCTAAATCGGAGTCAGGGACAGGCGGAGGTCATAACCAGGTAGAACAAGCAGCGAGGGCAAACAGGTTTACAGGGGAAGACCGAAGGGGAAAACCAACGTGAGAAAGCACAGGTTCAAAAATTCAGAGCACGAGCAAAAGGGATTAAGCGAAAGAGTAGTAGAGGAACGAAGGGAGTCGGAAACCAGAATGAGACAACACGAGAAAGGACCGCTCAGGATTGCTAAACTAAGTTTGGCAAAGCTTCGCGTGGAACACGTGTGAAACCCAGCCTTAAATACAGGCAGTAATTAGATGCAGCTGGAGTTAAAACTCGGGCGATCTAGAGTAAATCACGGAGTCCGAACGGGGCGCATAGACATGACGTCATCGAGCGTGGCCCTCTGGGAAGTGGAGTCCGGAAGAGCGGAGAAGCCGGGGAGACGCGGAGGCGTGACGCACTGCTCTACCGCATAACATCACGACTGAATTAGATATTTTCAGAGAAATGGGGAAAATCAGCCAGTAGCTTTATATAAATTAAAATTTCTATTAAAAAATAGATATTGTATAATAGATCGATAAATGAAATATGATAAAAATCCATCTGAGCTAACTCCATTTGAGAACTACCTAGATGTGGCCTAATATTCTGATGGATGGATGGACGGCAGAAGTATATACAGATCAGCTCAGTGCTAGTTTTGCAGTGCTAGTTAGCTTACGCTTGGTGGTTAGCTCACTCATTTTAGTTCATTGTTACTACACACTTCTATAACCCAAGAAAACCCCAACCAGTTTCGATTGTAGTCCTTGTAGTCACAACATAACAAGTGTATTTCGTAGGACTTTAAGAGGGTTAAAGAAACCAGGGGAAGCCGGGGGGCAACCAGAGGGGACAAACTACATCAGAGGTCTTTAGTGTAACGCGTGGTTTAGGACGGTTATTCATGCTACGTGCCAGAGGGGTATGGTTTACTGACAACCTATTTGAATTGGGATTTCATTGGGAAATTTTTTCCTAGATTTATACCATGTCATAATTGGCATCAGTCTCCAGGTTGGAGGTGTCCACAGTGCTGTTGAGCTTGTCCAGTCGCTTCTTCGTCTCGTTCAGCTCCCTGTTTAAGAGAGCGTAGACATCCTGCATATTCTGCCTTGTATCTTTCACTTCCAGAAGGTGGCGCTGTGCACCAGTAGCATCTGTTGGTACACCAAACCAAGTATATCATGTAATGTCCATTAAAATCAACTCATTGAGCTACAGTGGGACGTATATTTTAAAAAAGCAATAATTCATGTTAATAGTCTATAGCTTAACATCAGATCCTGGGTGTTTATAGGAGCGCGGAGGTGGAAATGGAAAATCGCCCAATCTGATGTTTTCCCCGATGGCGTAGGTTTGATCGCAACATTAGTAGGAACTCAACAACCCAACCAATACCACCCCCATCCAACAACTAGTGTGGTGGGGATGTTACCAAACAATGGTAAGGACGTGTCCCTACCAATGTCCATATGCAAACCTTTCCCCCCATGGTTTTCTCAGGGGTTGACTGTGTGGACAGCTGAATGAGCTCTCTCATGGCTTAGGGCTTCAGGAGCTGAACTGAAAGCCTAATATGTCAGTTTAACCAAGAACATAAATAGGACCTGATAGCGGAATCAGCCAATCACAATTTGATTTGCCTAGTATCATATGTTCTGGTCATGTCCATTGTTGGCTCAACCGTTTCCTCTACTTGCAACAAGAAGAACAATTCCTGCCCTGGTCCTGGAATACCTTGACTGTGGTACCTGGTGCGGTGGCAGTATCACTCTATTGGCTTAGCGCTCTTATGTTTATGTTCTTATCTTTATCTGTATATTTATGTTATATCTATATTGTACTGTAGTATTGCAACCTATTGTTTCCAGAAATGTCAAAAAGATGCTTACATGTATCTTGCGAGCTTCAAATACAACATGGAGTATCACAAGCTTCAGACATCTGTGTTTAATCTAGAACAACTGAGTATAACGTGCTACTAGAATCCCATTAGGGAGCGCTAGGAGGAATTAGCATTATCATAGAGATGCTGTTCTGGGTGGTTCTGTTTTTTTGATTGGGTGTTGACATTGGTGGACCAAACTGAAGCTCTGAGAATCACAGTTTGTGGGGTCTGTCATGATCACGTGCCCAGCATTTTCAGACATTTCACAGTGAGAGCATGTTCAGATGCATAGCTTAAAGAAACAACGTATGTGCACATGTAGGTACAATCTTACCTTGGACGGTGATGTTCAGGCTGTTGAGAAGAATGCTGATCTTAGGATCGGTGGACAAGAGGATTGTTTGGCCAATTAACTCACCAGTTTCTAGTGGACAAAGACAAAAACATGTTTCTATCGGTTTAGCCAGTGGACAGGCAGAAAACCAAACACGCCAAGAATTCTTTAGTGCCGTTTATTAGGAGCAGCCCTACGTATCAATCTCTAAGCGTCTATACTTACCATTCAGTTCCCTTGTCAGCTCCTCCTGGAAGATGGAGAATTTCTCAACGATGGAGTCCACCGTCTGCAAAGGCGAACCATTTCTGGTCAGTTCAGACTGTGTTGTGGTGACAGTTGAGCTAAAATTCAGCTCGGTAATTTGGTAGCTATATCCGCTTCATAGCTCCATTGTGGAACCAAAGGAGCCAAATTCACACACCAAAACGTCTCGGGTGATTGACTATATATGGTGTAAAGTGAAAAGTATATAAATTGGTACTAACAATATTTAACATATGATATCGCTGTTAACCCAGCTGAGAAAAAAACATTTTATGGTTCTGCTGCTTCACTATTCCTATAAGAAAACAATACAACCAGGTTTTAATCCAGATGGTTCTATGCAGAAAATGTATTTCCATTCAAAACATGAACATAATCTGACTAGCGTGTTTTCAACGTTGGCTTGTAACTGTATATTATTGCATATTATATACAGCACATTTATTAACTAACTTAATAAACAGCATAACTAGATTGCAGTAGTGTACTATACCACTGACAATGACCCAACACTATGTAGGAAGCATACATAAACTTTTAACTTTTACCCTTTATTTTACAATAAATATATATATGTATTTTTATATATATATATACACATATATATATATATATACTATACCTATATAATATAGATATATATAGTATATATAGGAAGCATATATATAACTTATAAACTTATACCTAATTTTGTAATAAATATATATATATGTATTTTTATATATATATATATTGACTAAATAATAACATATGACTGATTATGCAAGACTCTAATAGAGATTAAATAGGGTAAATGATCATATTGATCCTATCTATTTCCTGCTTGAAAATGACAGCTACAGACTAATTGTGCCAACTATTAGTTGGGGCTGGTTGGCACAAGTGCCGAACATGAATTCAATCCTGATTACACAGATTCCAGGAAAGGTCTTCTGACTTTAAAGGTATCTGTTCATAGCTACGGTACCTGTGGGATGGAGCTCAGCGCATTTTCAATGTCTCTAAGTTCCTTCCCGAGGTGAGAAAGGTTCGGCCGCATGTTGTGGCGCATCCGCTCGTTGGTGGTGAACGTCAGTATCACACCTGAGCTAAAGACATACGCACATATACACATACAGTAAGTGCACACATTCACACACTGTAGTAAGCATGAAGGCCTCTGAAAAAGACGTTGTCTAGAAGGCAGCATATGCTCCACCCATCTTTTAGCTTCAATGGTGTAGGTTCTCGAGCACCATTGGGTTCTGTTTTCCAGCAGCCAGCCAACGCTGGAGTAGCCAGCCAACATGGGACCCCACATGAAATACCAGGGGGTATTTCACACTGTAACTGGACCCTTCAGAACTGATGACCAAAGGAAAGAGCACAGGTCCGGTTTTCTGGAGCTTCAGGTTTAAAAACTGTTTAGTTGGGGAAATGTTCATTGATACGTGCAGATGTTCCATGTTCTAGAGGAAATGGACCTATTTATGATATACTCTGTACATAGAGATATTATTTAGCATAATAACGATACTTACAGCAGTAAGATCACCACAACCGACAGGCATGTGATCACAGTGACGTTCCTTCTGTGCCACGGCAATGGTGACGGTGATGGACTCTCTATCAGCACATTTTTAGATCGGAAATGTCGGCATGCAAGCACTGCACCCACTATAGGGATAATCAGAATGTACAGGACGGCGAGAATGAAGCACACCACGTAACCAGCTTCATACAGAAGCACCTGCAGGTAGAACACACACAGGTTTGTTTTCAATGCAACGTGTGCGGTACAGTTAGACCCCTGACCCCAATGATGCCACTACTGCACATTTGATTTGATTAAACATATATATGTAAAGTCATAGCCATATATCTGACACTACATAAAATCACACCCTTCCACCTGAGCTTGCTGGACATCCCATTCCCATGGGCATTAATATATAAAAACGTTAATATGGAGTAATAATATCATTCCACCTTCTGCATCTATAATAGCCTCCTCATGCCTTCCACAACATTTCAGAGTGAGAGTTTCTAAACCTTCAGTCCAAATGACATTTGTGAACTCAGGCACTAATGTTGGACAAGAAGATCTGGGTCACAAGTGGTTGGTGTAGCTCAGCGGATAACACCACTGCCCGCCAGAGAGCCACCACCACATGTGGGAGACTGGGGTTCGAATCCCAGTCTGGGTGACTATGCTGTGCTACACCAATAAGAGTCCTTGGGCAAGACTCCTAACACTACATTGGCCCACCTGTAATATGATTAACCTTGTAAGTCGCTCTGGATAAGAGCGTCAGCTAAATGCCGTAAATGTAAGTGGCTTTCCGGTTCAGCCCAAAGGTATTCAGTAGGGTTGAGATCAGGACTTACTGGCGTTGCTCCACATCTGACTTCTCCAACCGAGGATGGAGCTTTGTGCACTGTTGTACAGTCAGGCTAGAACAGGAAAAGGTCTTCCCCAAAACTGGAGCTACAAACGTAGCAGCATACAACTGTGTAACATCACCCTTCCATGGAACTAATCCCCAATCCCAGAAAATCAGACCAGACCCTCCAAACCCATTTTCCTTCCTCCAACTTCTTTACATTCTCCTGATTTTGTCCACCAAACCCAGATTTATCCACCAGAATGCCAGATAGTGAAGTGTTTCATTCATAACTCCAGAGAACACACTTCCACTGCTCCACAGTCCGGAAGCGATAACCTTTACACCACTCTAGCCAACACTTGGCATGCTGCTCAGCCATAGAAACCCAAATCATGGACGTCCAGGTGCACAGTTCTTATGCTGATGCTGCTTCCACAGGCAGTTAGTGAGTGAAGCAATACATCCCAGAGCTCTGCGGCCTATCTCTGTGAGTTTACATGGTCTGATCCTTCATTGGCTGAGCTCTTGATGCTCCTAGATGCTTCCACTTCACCGTAATAGCTCTTACAGTTGACTTAGTAGGAAAGAAATTCCAGTAACTGGAAAAGATGGTGTCGTATGACAGTGGACTCTTCAGTATGGGCTTACGTAGAAGGTGGGATGCCCTTGATTCAGTACTCCTGTTATTAATGGGTGTGGCTGGAATGTCTCAATCAAACCCCAATCATTAGGAGGGTGTCCACATACTTTTGGCCATACAGTGTATAGCCAGAAACCAGTCAGTACGTTTTGTGCCTGATTAGCCTTAACTGATCTGACCGTGCTAAATTAAGCACGTTCTTGTGTAAACCAGCAGCGTTTAAGCTGATCTGGCTGATTAGATGCAGATCTCAGGTGTGGGCTGCAGGTCAGATGAGTTCCCGGCTGCGGTATCGTAATGGCTAATCAGAGCTGAGAAAAGTGGCAACAGGAAAACCCCTGAAACAGCAGAGGAGCATGAATGGATCACCATTAAGCTCATAGAGGCCGTCGGGAACCGAATGACAGAGAACCATGCATTCCCTAGAAGGAAGTTAGCCTGGGGTTTGTGACTTTTAACCAGCTGAGCAGAAAATACCCATAAAAAGTCCTAAAGTTTACCTCGGAGCTCGGAGCTTCATTCTGCAAAGCTCGGGAGGCAGTATCTGAAATCCAATGGAGAATTCAAGGTCACTTATGGTGCTGAGATTTTACATCACTCATAACTGTGCACAATATAAACAGATTATTTTGTATATACTCGTGTTACAAAGGTCATTGTGAGACAAACCGCGTGTGTATATGAGCCGCTCACCTTTTATTAAAGAACAGTTTTCATACCAGGTTACATCATTTATCATTTATCAGCTAAGGCAACTAATATAACAGTACCAACATGAAATATACAGTATAAAGTCCAGAACCTGCCGGCTCCCAAATAGGGTCTTCCCCAGGTTGTCAAGCCAGTGGTGCTGGCATATCGATCAAAGGGACTGTTACTACATATCTCACCTAAAGCATTGTCATCATGATGATCTCCAGGGACAAGCCACACCCTTACGCTTAGCATCACTCAACATATCTCTACCTGCACATATATACTAGCAGTTGATCAATAACTATAGTACATATATACATATATATATATATCGTCGCTGTCCAAAGAAAAACAGGTATCTCCAAAATGACAACTTTACAGGAGAAGCCAAAAACCTCATTGCATTTGAATAGAAGTCAATGGAACCAGATGTCTTTCCAAGCTGTTTTGGGCCATTTCTGTTGGTCCATTCTTCATTAAATTTCCACACAGTGTAAACAGCAGCTCATGTGATCAAATGAGTCATAAAAGTAAAAATCAACAAAAATGGAGATACATGGTTTTCTTTGGACTGCGACGATATATATTCATTTAATGCCCTGTATATAACCTGCATCTCTTTTATCTACTCCTCACACTGCATATATTGGAATGTGCACATCTGTATATATCAAAGCTTCTACTGACAACTTTATATTACTGATATATGAAATATAATACAAATATACAAATAATACATATGAACTAACAGAGCTGTTCTGCTGTAAAATTGCCTTTTTGTTTGATGTGTTAATTTATTGGGGTTTCATTTATTTTAATTTAATTTATTCAGTGGGGGACTTAGAGTCACCAAGGTTTTCCCTTACCTTCCCATTGGTGTTACTGTGATGTGACGAAAAACAAGATTAGATTTGAATATACCAATCATATACATATGAACCCTTCAGAAAGATATAGAAAGACGCATTTTGGATGTTTAGCTGACTTGGACTTATACCATTGGGCTCTGTGTCACTCTGTTCCTTCATTATGTTATTTCTTTAATATAGTTTATTGCATATAATCTATTTATTTGATTTGATTACTATGTCACTAAAAGAAAAGAACTGTAGATGTTATGTGTGTTCATTGTTCTGTTTGTACTGGGTAGCGTTATGGAGTTCTGCTCTAAATGAGCCAAAATTGCCATTACGGTAACTGTACCGTCACTACTGAAATTCTAACTAGTACATGACTAGCAAACACAACTTTGAACACACATACAATTTTATATTTGTCATTAAAATACAAAAAAGCTTGATGTGATTTTAGGCTTCGGGACACAGTTACCCCAAAATAATTGTATTTAACCGCTCACCATGTGGCCATGAAGGACAGAGATGTAGACCACTTTCTGCTCTGAAATTCAGGGGTGTGGCGAGGGTAAGGCTCCACCCCAGACTGCAACTCTTTGTGATACAGTAGTGACCAATCTTACTGATACACACTGGTTACTTTTAGGCTTTGGGACACAGCTACTTCCAAACAATGGGATCTAACTGCTCAGCATGTGGCCATGATGGACAGAGATGTAGACCACTTTCTGCTCTGAAATTCAGGGGTGTGGCGAGGGTAAGGCTCCACCCCAGACTGCAACTCTTTGTGATACAGTAGTGACCAATCTTACTGATACACACTGGTTACTTTTAGGCTTTGGGACACAGCTACTTCCAAACAATGGGATCTAACTGCTCAGCATGTGGCCATGATGGACAGGGATGTAGACCACTTCCTGCTCTGAAATGCAGGGGCGTGACTAACATAAGTCTCTAACATAAGTCCCAAAGACTACATGGTTTTTGTGTCGGTAGTGATAGTTGTTTATGTTACATGCTGACTGATTTTAGGCTTTTGGACACAATTACTTTCAAACAATGGAGGTGTAGATCGATTCCTGCTCTGAAATGCAAGGGTGTGGCCAATTTAAGGTTCCACCCATATGCTAAGTTTTGGTAGTGACACAAAAAGTGGCATAAGGAATTTTTCGTTAAAATGATTATTTATTTAGTATTATTAGCACTAGTGTGTTACCGTCACCTTCCACCCCAACCACACACACACCTTTAAGTAGCCTTAAAAAATCATTACCTACCTAAGGGAAGTCCATAGGGCTGCACAGCCAGCAGGAATAGTCGAGCGAAGTTGTAGAGAGGCTCCAGAGAGCCGGTGGAGGTGTGGATGTGGGCGGCTGGGCCCTGAGTGAGGTTTAGCTGGTACTCAGGGTCAATGCGGTCAGGGGGGCATTCAGCCAGAGCTGGACTGGGCTCTACAGCCAGCCACAGCAACACTAGCACCGTCCTACTGCTCAGGAAGAGCATGGTGGCCAGTCCAGTGAGGTCCTACAAGGAGAGGAAGGTGTGGGGGTTCAGAATGTGTGGCAGATTGTCCACAGGGTACAGGATCATTCAGGACGTCAGTCAAATATGCAACCCACAGCTTGACTCCAACACTTACGATGCTAACGAGTTACTGGAGGCTTAAGCATAGCTAAACCAGTAGCAGCAGATTGTGAAGCCTGAATTTGGTTTAGGTTTTATATGGCTTCCTTTAAATGGTTGTTTGTTAGCGGCATTAGCCTCATAGCTAATAAACAGCCTGCTAGCATTACCAACATAAGCAAGGCCAGATGGGTCGATGCGGTGTGACCTTACCCATCTAAACCAGTATCTAAACCAGCATCAGACCAGAAGAAGAGGATATATGACTGACTCACAAACTACTTTAAGACTGATATATGCAAATGAGCACAGTGATGATTGGCTGTCCCCCATCCAAGAAGCATTCCAGGCCGAAATCCTCCATATGTCCAATGGATTTAAGACGGGCTGGTTTTTATAACATTGTTTAAAGATTATAGACACGCCCACACCTGGGTAAGTTCTGAGGTAGTATCTTGTGAATGAGGTTGAACACTGGCCAGTGTGCTCATGGACGAGGCATGACAGTGGAATGACTAGATTGAGCCCATGTTGGTCAAACACGCAGGACACACCATTTGTTGGAATTCTGCGGAATGCTTCTTGAACCAGTTCTGGACAATTTGGGCCCGATGGCCCGGTTCATGATCTGCTGGAAAATCCCTCAATCGTGGGGGTACATGAAGTCCATCAGGGTCTGCAAATGGTCACCAAGCAGTGAAGTGTAGTGGCAACTGGTCAATGTTGTATTTAGGCAGACTGGTGGACCCAACCCATGCCTTGAGAACCCACTCCACGCTAATATGGAACCACTGTTAACTGTCGAGTTCAGGGCTTTTAACACCATGTAAAACCTCAAGGTTATTAAAAAAGCTGAGCTTGAACTTGATACTGGGATAGGTCTATCTGTAATTTAACAGGGTACCAGCTTTTTTCCCAGAAGGACTTGCCTATGTTAAAGCTAGGGATGCACCGATCCAATATTAGGGTCTGATATCGGTTCCGATGTTAACAAAATTAGCTGGATCAGGTATCAGATAGTTATGTCAATCAATGAGGCCGATCCCCACGTTAGTTAGTTTGTGATGTGTGCTATGTCAGTCCTGATGACATAAGTCTGTCCAGCATGGTGAAGTATGTGGTTTATTCATTTAAAAATGGTATCAGATCGATATGAAAAGTTTATGTATGGGTGCTGATATTGGAGCCAGAATAGTTAGATCGGTCCATCCCTGTGGCTCCTTTGAGGTACGGTTCCCTTCATTTAGCAACTTCATGCATGTTTACAGAGGTTTTGCACAGTGGCCAGGAAGTGCAAAGCAAATGAACATTTTAGAAAATAAAATTTACAAACAAAAAAATTACATTTAAGAAAACAAAATTACAAAAATAAAAACAAAAAAAACTGGTCCCCTGGTCAAAAAATTACATTAAAGAAAATGAAATTACTAAAGCAAAAACTATTTTAAAATACATGAAACTGTTTTACCAGTACCGAAAAATTTTACAAATGGCAACCTCTGGTGGAAAGGGTGGTCCTAACACAAAGGAAGTACTTGTTTCAGACCCCTGTCAATCAAACTGTTTCGCCATGGGAGGGTGAAATACTTTCTGTGTGTTATACCTTTCTGTCAGAATTCACAGTTTGTAAAATTGTTTCGGTACTGGTAAAAGTATTTCAGGTCTTGTAAATTTGGTTTTGTTTTTGGTTCTGTTTTTGTTTTCTTGAGTGTCATTTTTTGTTTGTAAATTTGTTTTTATTTTTGTAATTTTGTTTTCTTGAATGTCATTTTTTGTTTGTAAATTAGTTTTTGGTTTTGTAATTTTGTTTTCTTGAATGTCATTTTTTGTAGGTAAATTTGTTTTTATTTTTGTAATTTTGTTTCCTTTAATGTAATTTTTTTGTTTGTAAATTTGTTTTTATTTTTGTAATTTTGGTTTCTTGAACATAATTGTTTCGTTTGTGAATTTGTTTTTATTTTTGTAATTTTGTTTTCTGAAACGCTAATTTGTTTTGCAATTCTCGGTCACCATAGTTTTAATAATTATTTATTATATTCCATATATAGGGAGTCCGTATTTCTGCATAATTCAATGGTTTGGTGTGAAACAGTTCTACACAGAGAAACTGACTGACTCTTTACACTGGTGGTGATGGGACGTGGGGGTCTCCATGTCTACGACACAGATAGAGACATTTTACATACTTTAAAAACCTCCAGTTGAGCCACCTGTCTTCTCAGTGTTAGCAGATGGACTGTTAATGATGGTAAAATAGTGTAAAATCATAAATAATAAGTCTTTGTTCGGGTTCTACTTCAGCCTTACGACTCATGCATGTACCAGTCCGCTATAAATAGCGTTTAAAAATGACGTTTTAGCCCAAAACTTTACCCCGAAACCGCATCAGGCAATCTTAACCACACAGCTTTCAGTGAGGGAGCTTTTAGCAGTGGACGTCTGGTTCCATTCACCACCACTGTGAACAGTTCCGACTCTCTAGAATGGGGGTTTCACCCCAAACCCACTCTGAATGACTAGCATCCTCAACATTGAGTTAGGCACACAGTTTGAAATTTTGGTGGGATCTTTTTTCAAATATACAAGTACCCTGTAAACATAACCAACATAAGAGCCGTCTTACCTTTCACTGCACTGAGTTTCATGTGTCAGTGCCGGTGCGTTCCTCTGCCCCGTGAGCTGCTCGATGAGTGAATGCTTTAAGTGTATAAAACCAGTTTCACAAGCTCCTCCGTGCGGAAGGAGATGCGGGACGATGTGAATGACACAGCCCAAATTCCCCCAATCTGTGCTCTGGACCTTCGTACCAAACTGGTCAGGTTCCTGGTTTACCTTCTGTTTTCACAACCCATTGTTACCTGTTCGAAACCGAGTGCAAACAGTAACAAAGAAGAAACCACCAGACGTTTCAAATTCCTGCATAATTAATAAGTTTAGGACGTACACCGAGCCATGCAGAGAGGTTAGCTGGGAAATGCTCGCTCAGAATAGTACTTGCACGCATATGAACTAGAGTGACATCCTATTCTTGATCCATAGGGTTTAATATGATGTCGGCCCACCCTTTGCAGCTATAACAGCTTCATCTTCTCTGGGAAGGCTTTCCACTAGGTTTAGGAATGTGTCTATGGGAATTTGTGACTGTTCTTCCAGAAGCACATTTGCGAGGTCAGATACTGATGTTGGACGAGAAGGCCTGGCTCTCAGTCTCCGCTCTAATTCATCCCAAAGGTGTCCTATCCAGTAGGGGGTGCACTTTACTCCACTGCATACAACGCTTTGCATAGTGCTTGGTGATGTAAGGCTTGGATGCAGCTGCTCGGCCATGGAAACCCATTCCATGAAGCTCTCTACACACTGTTCCTGAGCTGATTTGAAGGGGACATGAAGTTTGGAGGTCTGTAGTGATGGACTCTGCAGGAAGTTGATGACCTCTTTGCACTATGCACCTCAAAATCCACTGACCCTGTTGTCTATGACTTTGTGGCTGAGTTACTGTCATTCCCAATCGCTTCCCCTGTTATAATCCCACTGACAGCTGCCTGTGGAATATTTAGCAGTGAGGAAATTTGATGAGAGCGACCCATTCTTTCATTAATGTCTGTAGAAGCAGTCTGCATTACTAGGTGCTTGGTTTTATACACCGCAATGAATCAGTTTCAGACCAAACCCCTCCAAACGACCTTGTTCACATGGCATCCACTGAATTTTACCATGAAACAAGAACACCTTTCAATACTGGATCTGTAAATGGGAAATAAACAAAGTGGCTTGGATAGAGCATCTCACTATTCCAGTCAGCCAGTACAGGGGGCATTTCATGCCGGGTCCAGGACAGGGACGGGCAAAGGGAAAGAAGAGGCTGGTGGTGGTGGGAACCAGAGGTCAACATGTCTACAACTATATTCATTATAACCAATTCTTGTAATAGCTTTCTGGGAGACAGCTTATAGAGGTGGACGTCTGGTTCCATTCACCACCACTGTGAACAATTCTGACTGCAGACTTTTCTAGAACAGAGCGTTTCACACCAAACCACTCTGAATGACTTTGAAAGATCAGAGTTCCCCTTTAAACTAAAACCCCTCAGACGTCCAGTTCCATTCACCACCACAGTATATACTGAATTATTAGAGATATATAGTATATACCCCAATAATACTAACTGCACAACAGAGTATTTCACACCAAACCACTCTGAATTACTTTATTTACATATTGGTGAATTGTCTCTTTAAAGCTGCATGTCTACTGTTACCTGATCCCACTTTGCCTGTTTGTATAAGATCCAATACCTGTAAATTATTATGAACCATGACTGTGTGTTCAGTAATAATGTGGCGATATAAAACGTCATGTGTGCTGGTTGTTTGTTTCTTTCCATCACTTAAATAAGGATCAAATCCGTTTTCGAAAGGCTCAAACTTTTTCTCACAGCTGGAACCTCAGTCTGTTGCACTTCTGCGCTCACCGAAACCGCAGAGGAGCGGGGGATTATGGGTAATGTAGTTCTCCGCTTCATGGAACCACACTTCAGTGAACGGTTACGGCGGCACTAGAGAACTACAACGACCATGAGGGAAAGAGCACGGACGAAGCTAACGTTAGCCCGCTACCTTAAACCAATACCGACAAGGTTGTTTTAGGTGGGTGGACAGGAGAAATAACGGAATATAAGGTGAGTTTGAATATATATGTATATTTTTATTTTATTTTCGGACCGTTTTCGCTCTTACAGTAACGCCGAGTTGGCTGTAGTTTGTGAGCTTCCGCTGCTTTTAACTAGCATAGCTTCATGCTTCGTTAGCATTAGCGGTTAGCTGAATCACTCTTTACAGCCTGGTGTTTCAACAACAGCTCATAGATTGGCTCATTATATAGTTTATTGGTGATTTGGCAGCTGTAGAGATGCAGGAAGTGTTTGAGCAGGCTGGACGGGATTAAAAATGTCCGGAGAACGTAGTTAACCCGTCTGGTTAGTACTTTAATAAGCCAAACAGGAAAACAGGCCAGTCTAAATAATAAGGGACGACTGTCTAACGTTATACCTGAACATCAGTCCACTAGTCAGCCTAGCCTTTAGTGAGATATGCTTATTCATACGTGGAGCAGTAAGAGCTTGGCCCCTTCCTGAGGTGTGAGGACAGTTGATGCTGATAATACTGAACATCAGGTTTAAGTTTCAGAAGTCTCCACTGCCTAATGTAATCAATTCCTTATCACATTAACGGGGATATCTCCCGATTATTCTCTCATTCAAAGTGGTTCATTGTAGAGAAGCTTACAGATTCATATTTCTACACAGCAGTGGTGGGGACAGATCCCAGAGGTCTCCAACATTATACAGCCATTTCAGTGGTTGGTGGTAAAACTGGCATAACACGTTTTCTTTGGGGAGTCGTTGGCCTCATGCTCCCCTATCATGCTCCCCTATCATGCTCCATCATGAATGGATTTAGAAATATAAGTTTGCAGCCATATGCCTAGCTCAGATATTGTAGTCTTAAACATCAGGAAGAATATTCAGAACCATATAATAATTCCCCTTTAAGAGAACAAGCCGGGGCTCCTGTTGCATCAAATCCATCAACCTTATGAAAGCTAGGGATGCACCAGTATATGGGAATTCTGAGGCAGTGATGAGGTCCGATATGTTTCATGTGCTCAGTGTACAGTGTGGTTTGGTATGCTGAACATATGGTGTATATGGTTGTTACTTGTGGAACGCTGACTGTATGCGGGTTAATGATGAGAGGACTGTTGGTCCCATTTAACTGGATTTAGTGTGGCCCAGTATGTACAGATATTGAATAGACATCACTGTGTCTATTCTGAAACTTCTGATTCCAGTTATTTTCCGTAGTTGGTAGTGATGTGTTTGCATGGGATGGATGATGACAAACCGGGAATTCCATTGTTTTTGATGGAAGGCAAATATATTGTTACTGAATTCCAGACAAACAAAGTATTATACAAAACGACTACAGAGCGCACCCTGCCTTTCTCCACCTTAAATAATCATTCTGCACTGATTAAGCTCTCCTCTGGTCATCATCCGTTTTCACCAGCACCCAGAGCACCATGATGTTGTTTGACTTCATGCCACCGTTGGCCATGCACCACTGGACGGCATGGAATGTTGTTTTTCTTTCAGTGCATATTTCCAGAGTGATATACAGTATTAACGCCAGAAACAGAATGTTGGTTGGGCTTGTTTCGTCTGTGCAGGTGAACCAAACACGTGCAAATAGAAAGAACGCGGAAAAAAGTGGAAAAATAGATGACTAATCAGCCAGTTTGGACACTTTAGGTTTTCATATCAACCAATCGCAGTTATTATTAAGAGAATTAATAGTTAGCTATAATTTAATGATCATAAAATCAGTAAAAGGTTCCGTAATGTTCTGCTTTGCCAGATTATAATACATGTCACGTGAGAAGTATTGATCTAAACATCTGTCTGGTGTCAAAAGTCGGCTTGTAAAGCTAAAAACTACATGGCCAAAAGTATGTGGACATCCATTTGTGCACACTGCTGCTTGTTATTGAGTATTGGGTATAGTAAGCAATCACCATAGACTGTATTTGAAATCTATACTGCACACTACAGTAGTATGTAGTGCACACTGTATATGCCCCCTGTGTGTGGTATACAGTACAGTAATAAGTTCTGACCTACAGTGTAGGATACTAATACAGTCACATGACCAGTTACCTCACATTTACCTCAGAGCTGTTATTACTGTATCCACTGTTTAGAGCTAGCTGCTGCTAACGCTGCTCAGTTCACCTGAAATACGGTTAGCCTAGCTGTTAGCTCCCCTCGGCTATTTCACTCTAAAACTGATCCTCTAAAGCGAGTTTATCTTTTATTAATCTTCAGACCTGTATATTTAACTTTCTGAGGCTCATTCTGATGAACACACCCCACTACAATCACTACACCCACATTTACCTCAGAGCTGTTATTACTGTATCCACTGTTTAGAGCTAGCTGCTGCTAACGCTGCTCAGTTCACCTGAAATACGGTTAGCCTAGCTGTTAGCTCCGCTCGGCTATTTCACTCTAAAACTGATCCTCTAAAGTGAGTTCATCTTTTATTAATCTTCAGACCTGTATATTTTAACTTTCTGAGGCTCATTCTGATGAACACACCCCACTACAATCACTACACCCACAGTTATACTCAGAGCGGGCTGTGTTTTCCTCCCCAGTGTTACCCTCCACCATTTTCTCTGGCTGAAGCAGGCTGAGAGCTGGTGAGGCCATGGTGCATGATGGGCTGTAGTACACCATCAAGATAGCTCCGCCTGTATACTAGACACTCTGACCACCATCCGGGGATCTCCAGTGCACTACAGACCTTCAGTTTGCGCACATACTTTGGTTCCCAGCCCAACACTGGAAGTAGTATTGGTTGAAAGAGCCCAGTGACTTTCAACATGGCACTGTCATTAGGATGCCCCTTTTGCCAGTCAGTTTGTGAAATTTCTGCCATACTACTAAGTCCTATTGTGAAATGAAAGTGTTTAAGGGAAGTAACAGCTCACCCACAAAGTGGTAGACCACGCAGACGGAGAAGTGCTGCGCAGCATAGCATGTGAAAACAGCCTGTTTCCAGTTGCCAGAGTTCCAAATCGTCTCTGGAAGCAGCATCTGAACAGGAACTGTGTGTTCAGAGTCATGTGTTGGGTCCCTGTGGCTGAGCAGCTGCATACAAGTCTAAGATCACTATACGCAATGCCAATCGTTGGCTGGAGTGGTGTAAAGCATCCACCACTGCACTCTGGAGCAGTGGAAGTTTGTTCTCTGGAGTGATGTATCCCAGTTCACGATCTGGGAGTCTGATAGATAAATCTGGGTTTGGTGGATGAATCCAGGACATTGCCACCAACTAGAATGCATAGTGCTATCAGTAAAGTTTGGTAGAGGGGGGATAATGGGATTTGGGTGGTCTTGGGCTGCTGTTTAGGGCTTGGTCCTCTTAGCTCCAGTGAAGGTTAATGAAAACATTCAGGGCTGTTATATGCCTCTAACTATGTGGCAGCAGTTTGGTGAAGACCCTTTCGTGTCCAGCAAGACTGTACCTCTGTGTGCGTACCCCCATAAAAGCATGGTCTGAGGAGTTTGGTGTGGAGGAAGACTATAGTGCTTTATACGGAGCCCTAACCTGATTAGGAGTCATACCTCAACTATGGTCACAAATGCTGCTTTGATTAAATGGAGACAAATTCCCACATACACCCTCCAAAATCTTACAGAGAGCCTTCCCAGAGGAGTAGAGGCTGTTATCGCAAAAGGGGGCCAACCCTATATTAACACCCAGATGTGTTGGCGAAGGTGTCCACATACTTTTGGCCATGTATAGAAGTCCCCTGTATTCTAGATTTATGTTTTTTTTTTTTTCTCCTGCTAAACAATGATGTTTTAAGTTGAATAGGTTGTGGTTTTAATGTGGGTTTAAAGGAGCAATAAACAATATAAATAGCATATCAATAAAAATAAAAGATTTTTAGGTTGAAATATTTTACATTTGACAAAATTTTATGTTCCATAACAAATAAATTTAAGTAGTTTTGACCGTATGAATCTGACAGATTTCAGTATCTTGCATATTGCTCCTTTAATTCTGTACTTGGTTGGCTCTGCAGTGCCACCCAAGAATATTAACCTTACAGAGAGCTTAGTAGTGAGCTAATAATCTGTACTTATAATCATCAGATATTAATATGTCACAGTCAGGAAAAGACTGAACCATCGATGGGCTCCTAACTGTCTCCCTCCAAGAGATCCAGTGCTCTGTTTTGTTGCAGGAGCGTTAATTTCATTACCTCTTTCCTGTTGTGCTTTGACTATAGCAGGAAATATACAAATTAGCAGTGCTGGAAACTCAGTTAGGTCACCACCACATTGTCCACCACCGCATGCCATTATAGCTCTGTTAACCCACATCTGCTACAAGAGAAGAGAGCCAGTATAGCGTGTTCCATATTGTTCATGGTCGGTTTCCGTGTTCATAAGGCTGGGTGCGGTATATAAACGCACCTCTGTGCTGCTTTTATACTGTGAAATGTGTTTCTTGACCGACAAGTTTGTCTGGTGCGGCTGTGGTGATGACTAATGTGTGTTTGATGAGCTGATGTTATTTCTAAGTTCATAATTGAAGAAAAATACATATTTCTCAGCGGATGTCACATCATTTTTTGTGCAACTGAATGAAATAAAAAACTGAAATATTGATTCTCGCTACTAAGACGAAGACTAGGTCCTTTAGCTTCTAATATAAAACCTGCAGTACGAAACCTGGACGTGGTCTTAGACTCTGAGCTCCAAAAATCTAAAAGGTCCGGTTGGACTGTAGCCACATAGCACAAGGCCTATTCACCTTACTGCCATTAGGCAGGAGGTACCGCAGCATCCGGGCCAGCACAAACCGGCTAATGAACAGTTTTTACCCACAAGCCATTAGGTTCTAGAACAAGCTGTGAGCCTTTCACCAACACCACCAATACCACCAACACCACCAATACCACCAACACCATTGCACTCTTGACACTTTTAGTATTATTATTATTAATATATCACCGCTATGGGGAATATCACCGAGTCACTTTAAACAACAGACACACATACATATTTCTATCATATCTCCGCTCTCTCTTTCTCAGACTATCCTAGTGTAATAAATGGACATGTCAGAGAATTTCTACAGACCTTTGTACATTCATTTTTTTGTGTATATTTTGTATTATATTTAATATATCGCTTTTATATCTCTTTATTTATTTATTTATTTATTTATTTACAGGGGTTGGACAATGAAACTGAAACACCTGGTTTCAGACCACAGTTATTTATTAGTATGGTGTAGGGCCTCCTTTTGCGGCCAATACAGCGTCAGTTGGTCTTGGCAATGACATATACTGCGTCCTGCACAGTGGTCAGAGGGAGTTTAAGCCATTCTTCTTGCAGGATAGTGGCCAGGTCACTACGTGATGCTGGTGGAGGTTCGTCCTTCTTGGTGGTATGCTGACATTACCCTGGATACCGTGGCTCTTGATACATCACAAAGACTTGCTGTCTTGGTCACAGATGCGCCAGCAAGACGTGCACCAACAGTTTGTCCTCTTTTGAACTCTGGTATGTCACCCATAATGTTGTGTGCATTGCAGTATTTTGAGCAGAACTGTGCTCTTACCTGCTAACTGAACCTTCACACTCTGCTCTTACTGGTGCAATGTGCAATTAATGAAGATTGGCCACCAGGCTGGTCCAATTTAGCTATGAGACCTCCCACACTAAAATGACAGGTGTTTCAGTTTCATTGTCCAACCCCTGTATGTTTAGTTAGTAAGTACATTAATGCTGTCCTGCTGTAGAGTCTCACCACAAGCATTTCAACGCAATATGTCCTGATATGCAAATAACAAATAAGCCTGAAACTTGAACTTGCGCTCTGTTTTATCCCGCATACGAACACATTCAGTAACATAGCTTTTTATCATTTAGGAAATATCACAATATCAGTATCTTGGAATACAGGGATAGGAATGTTGTGTTCCTTAGGGAAGATGACGAGCCAAAAGCAAAACAAGTGAGGAACAGGGACGCTGTGGTTTCACGTTTTTACTGTCACCACAACCAAAGACCCCATTTCTACATGATGAAACCCCACCAGAACATCACAGAGGTGGCTCGTTTCCTGTCCGGGCAGCTTGACTATATATCAATATCAATGTTCACTCAGGATTTCTCAGTGTATGGTGTATAAAGGTGACAGTGTCATGCCGGCATTCAGAATATGCATGTATGTAGGTGGGCGGATGGGTTCCTTCACTGTTTGCAGTCAGTTCTCTTGATGTTTTATGCTACGGCTAACAGAGACGTGGGTTACATACTGTTAGATCTAAAAGGAGGAGGAATTAAAGAGAGGCAGCTAAGGGGAGCACAACTTCGTAGAACTGGATTCAAACATCTGGCAGGCCCAGCATTGTGGTAGAAGCATCACGCAGCCATTATATAATGAATGGGTTTCATGTTGGAAGTAGACTAATGGCTAACCAACAGTGTGATAAATACATAGTGTATTGTATGTTTGTGTGTAGTAGTGTTTTATATATACACTCATCATCAACAGAGCAGCTGCACCCAGAAGGAAGTGTGGGATTGCAGGGATGTTGGGAATGCAGATTGTGGGGTAGGGGTGTAGGTGAAGTGACACCTCCAGGCCTTCTGGACGTGTGATGCGTGGCGCTAAAGGAGGTGTATTAGGTTTGGTTTGGTTTGGTGGTGAGTGTTGATTGGTTGGCTTTACTGTTACTGAGTGCTGATTGGTTGTTGCACGGATTCTCTGGTGCTGCTTCGACTTATAATGACAGGGCTTCTAGCTGTAACTAGTCTACATTTACATTTATGGCATTTTGCTTACGCTCTTATCCAGAGCGACTTACACTGTTAAGTCATATTACAGGTAGGCCAGTGTAGTGTTAGGAGTCTTGCCCAAAGACTCTTATTGGTGTAGCACAGTAGCATAGTCTCTCAGACCGGGATTTGAACCCTAGTCTCCCACATGTGGTGGTGGCTCCCTAGCGGGTAGTCTAGGTCCACCTAGTCTAGGTTAGCTCACCCTGCTGATAGCTTCTACAGAGTGGGGGACTGAAAGCAGCTGCTGTCAGTTTGATGGAAAAAGCTAGAAATACATTGTGCAGTATTTATTCAACATACAATTAATTTTCTCAAATAATATTAGTAATATTTATTTAGGCTAAATAATATAATGACTGTTGATGGTTCTCCTTTGTATGTCTGTCTTCTCCTCCAACAGATTTTGACGCTACACCGGATGTGCCTTGGCTTTGGCGGGCAGCAGAACGCGCCGTGCCGTTCCCCGGCCTCCTCTCATGTCCCTCCCCTGTGTGTCCCAGCCTGTCGGTGTCCCCTCGTCTCCCCCACTCCATTTCCATCTGTGCCCCCCTCCTCAACCCTGTGTCTTCCTCCCCCTCATGCTCAGGACGCACCTGCCTCTGCACCAGCTCAATGACTGCCTGGATAGTCCTCCCTGTCAGCCTGGCCGCCTTCTCCATCACCGGAATATGGATAGTGTAAGTAGAGGTGGACGAGGGGCTGGTATGTGATCATTACCGTGATAGATTACCTCAAGATATGTATAGATTATACATCGTGGGTATCGCCTGTAGAACACAGAGTACATTGTAGGTATCGTCTGTAGAACATTGAGTACATTGTGGGTATCGTCTGTAGAACATTGAGTACATTGTGGGTATCGCCTGTAGAACATTGAGTACATTGTAGGTATCATCTGTAGAACATGGAGTACATTGTGGGTATCGTCTGTAGAACACC
The DNA here is from genome assembly GCA_024036415.1 of Prochilodus magdalenae. Lineage (NCBI taxonomy): Eukaryota > Metazoa > Chordata > Actinopteri > Characiformes > Prochilodontidae > Prochilodus > Prochilodus magdalenae. Next base: position 176,758 of record JAMWET010007453.1, on the reverse strand, counting down.
GAGTACATTGTGGGTATCGTCTGTAGAACATTGAGTGCATTGTGGGTATCGCCTGTAGAACACCGAGTACATTGTGGGTATCGTCTGTAGAACATTGAGTACATTGTGGGTATCATCTGTAGAACACCGAGTACATTGTGGGTATCGCCTGTAAAACATTGAGTACATTGTGGGTATCGTCTGTAGAACACCGAGTACATTGTGGGTATCGTCTGTAGAACATTGAGTACATTGTGGGTATCGTCTGTAGAACATTGAGTACATTGTGGGTATCGTCTGTAGAACATTGAGTACATTGTGGGTATCGTCTGTAGAACATTGAGTACATTGTGGGTATCGTCTGTAGAACATTGAGTACATTGTGGGTATCGCCTGTAGAACATTGAGTACATTGTGGATATCAACTGTAGAACACAGAGTACATTGTGGGTATCGCCTGTAGAACACAGAGTACATTGTGGGTATCGCCTGTAGAACACAGAGTACATTGTGGGTATCGTCTGTAGAACATTGAGTACATTGTGGGTATCGCCTGTAGAACATTGAGTACATTGTGGATATCAACTGTAGAACACAGAGTACATTGTGGGTATCGCCTGTAGAACATTGAGTACATTGTGGGTATCGTCTGTAGAACATTGAGTACATTGTGGGTATCGTCTGTAGAACATTGAGTACATTGTGGATATCGTCTGTAGAACATTGAGTACATTGTAGGTATCGTCTGTAGAACATTGAGTATATTGTGGGTGTCGTCTGTAGAACATTGAGTACATGTTACTGTGGAACATTAAACAGGTGCATATACAGTCCCCAGCGATAATGCATATAAGGAATTTACACACAGATCAGGGGTTTTACTTTCACTTTCAGTTTCGTTTATGATGATCTTAGCCATCAAATCTCCTTACTGACATTGTGAAAAACTGTGTTCCTATAGATACGCCATGGCCGTGATGAACCACCATGTGTGTCCTGTGGAGAACTGGTAAGATCTCCTGTATGTTGCCATTGAGTCTTGCCATTGTTTGGTGACTGTGAGGTTTTCATTGATGTTCTTCTCCGAAGGTCCTACAACGTGACATGTTCAGAAGAGACAGCCAAACCAGGCTTCCCCAAAACATGCTGCACCATTCAGGACATCCCGCTCATCAGGTAACACGCTCACCACAATGAGCTAATCGAGCAAGTGCACAATTCTAGGCACCGGTGCATGTAAAAGAGGGGTGATTCCAGACGAATGGCATGTTTTTGTTGATTTTTTGTTGCTCGTTCACGGTCTCTTTGCAGAATTTAACGTATAATACAAAACTTGCAGCCTAAGGAAAAGGAGTGGCAGGTCTTTTTCTTTTATGTTCTATTTTTTCCAAAGTTAGCCGAAGAATGTTAGAAGACGCGACTAACTCTATAGCTACTGTAGCTACTAACTTCTCAGGTAAACTGAAGAGCACATGACGGACAATTTATAACATCCCTCATTCTTCATCGTAGCTTGATTATTCAGATTCATCCTAAGTCGGGGTACATTGTTGTGTTGGGAACCAAACGTCTGAAGAGTTGGTCTATGAAAGTTCCTTCACTTATTGCACAGTTTTTGTATGAAGTGCTTATTAAAAATGCTGTTTGAGATAAAACAATAAATACGGCTAATGTAAGAAAAAATATTTATCTCCAAAATGATAACCTTATAGGAATGGAACCAGACTTTCCTAATAACAGTCAATTAAACCAGACTTTCCTAATAGAAGTCACTGGAACCAGACTTTTTAAATAGAAGTCAATGGAACCAGACTTTCTTATACAAGTCAGTGGAACCAGACTTTTTATATATAAAGTCAATGGAACAAAACCAGAGGTCATGTTTGGGCCATTCATTTCTTTTGGTCGTTTCATCACATTTACATGCAACATAAAGGGCAACAGATATTTTCAAATTCTAAAAACTCAGAGGACACATGTAGATTGACTGATGGTTTTGAAATTAATGAAGACCCTTGGTTGCCATCATCCACAATGCCACAATAAATGGTTTCAGACAGAACCACTCTGAAACATCTCTTTAAGGCGGATGCAGTTTGTATATTATTAATGTGGGTTTTTTTTTTTTTTTTTGCTTATATTGCAGTAAATGTGGCTCCTTCCCACCGGAGAGCTGCCTGTTCAGCCTCATTGGAAACGTAGGAGCCTTCATGGGTAAGGAGGAAGAAACTGGTCATTGATTGGTCACTGATTCTGAATGCGAAACCTTGAAATGTAATGGTGTCTGTTTAAAATGAAAGTCTTTGTATACACAATAAAATTCTCTCTCTCTCTCTCTCTCTCTCTCTCTCTCTCTCTCTACCGCTCTACCTCTCTCTCTCTCTCTCTCTCTCTCTCTACCTCTCTCTACCGTTCTACCTCTCTCTCTCTCTACGTCTCTCTACCGCTCTACCTCTCTCTCTCTCTCTCTCTCTTTCTCTCTCTACCGCTCTACACCTCTCTCTCTCTCTCTCTACCTCTCTCTACCGTTCTACCTCTCTCTCTCTCTCTCTCTCTCTCTCTCTCTCTCTCTCTCTCTCTCTCTCTCTCTCTCTCTCTCTCTACCTCTCTCTACCTCTCTCTAGTGGTGATGGTGTGCCTGCTGCGCTATGCTCAGATCATAGAGCACAGTCATCACTGTTGGATCAACACCAGCGGCCTGGTGTCCGGCTTCAGTAACGCGCTGGGGCTGGTCATGGTGGGAAACTTTCAGGTCAGTTCCGGCAGCAATAAAGGCTGCACCATGGTCACAGTTTTTACTGAGATACATGACCTGCTATACGACCACATGTTGACACAATACCTTATTGCTGCTGGTGTTATAATTGTTAATGGAATAAAGGATTAAATTGGTGGCATTTGTGCCTAGAAACCATCTAGACTGAATATGAGTTGAATATGAATGTATCGTTCACCAGACAGTCCTTCAGTCCTTTCAGTCTATACATAAGCGGAAAAACCGCCTGTCTTGTGACTTTTACATATATTCATACATATGCATATATTACTGTGTTATTACTGAGCTACCGGGCTGTTAGCTAAGCAGACTATAAACAGTGTTGTTCCTGTTGTCCTGTGTGCAGGTGGACCACGCTAAGACTCTTCACTACGTGGGAGCGGGCGTGGCATTTCCTGCCGGCCTACTGTTCGTGTGCCTGCAGTGCGTGTTGACCTACCGGGTGGCCGTCACCACCCTTGACTACTGGATGGCCCATGTTCGGGTTGCTCTTGCCGCTGGATCCCTGGTGTCTCTCGTGCTCAGTATCCTTCTACAACTGAGGTCTTGAACTGATGGTTCAGCAGAAAGTTCATCAAAGAAGTTTGCAGGACTAGATGCAACTTAAACCTTGAAAGTAATCTCAGTTTTTGGGTTTTGCACTATACTCTTCGCTAGGACTTTCCTGACCTACAGTTTGACCTGTGTTATGGATTTATCAAATATAGCAACATCTGTCGTTCATTGAAATTCCAGACAAAAGTGTAAGTTATTCTTTTATTCAGGAGACATTTCTGAGGAGACTGCAAAAAGCCCCCCACTTAACTAAGGACTGAGAAAGGTAGAGGAACATTTGTGGAAACTGGATTTCCTAGAAAGTGTGTGTGTTTTTCATTACTTGGATGTGAGCAGCAGAAAGTGTCAGCTTCTAAGGCTGAACTTTGGAGGCGTGGCTGCAGATCTCTGTAAACAGCTGAAGGCAAATCCCTTGAAATTGATGAAAACTGTGATAAAAGTGCATCACATGAAACACTGAAAGAGTGAACTTTATAAACAGTTTATACAGCTTATATACAGTTTATACGAAATATATACGCATATACGAAAACACGTATAATTTGTTCTTAGAGGCTGTGTTGACTTAGCAACCGTGTTAATTCCCAGTAGAAACAGGGACGCAGAAGAGGCTTTACTAGGTAACTGTAGGAGATGAGACGATGCTAATGGCTGGGAGTAGATGGATAATTAACCAGTCTCGGCATGAATAATGGATGACTTTTCTTCCTAGCATGGAGCCTTCAGAGAGCAGCTGTGGCCGCCAGTGTATGAGTGCATACTGAGACTCGTGATCATAGCTCTGATAGTACACTTCAGATACACGCAGCATAGTCATTGAGGATAGATAAAAGGAGTCGCATGATTATTAATTATTAATCAGACATGGTGCGATTTAAAGGCCTTTTTAAAGTAACACTTTGGCAATAAATCAGATGCACGTAGTTTCCTCTCTTGTAAACCCTCGGCCAAGTTTAGTGTAGGATGTTGGCTTGCGTTGTGGCTAATGAGGCGAAGGGAGCTAACAAGTAATGGAAGCTTGGAACAGTGCATAGTGGGAATCGCTCCTCTCATGCCGGTCAGATATTCCTGATGGTTCCTGAATGTGATTTGGGGGTTTTGCTTTGCATACCCGACCTGAATAAGAGCAGGTGTTTTTGGAGATTTTTTTTTAACATCTTGTTTTGATTTTTAGAGCTGTCCTTAAGTTCCACTTCATAATGACGTTCTGAACAGTGAAAATTCCAAGCAGGATAGTTGTCTGTAGCCTTGGAGCAGTCTATAATCTTCATGCTTTTTGGTTCCTTAGTCATAATTTATTCCGATTTGAAATGGTCTATACTTGACTAGGATTATGATTTTTAAACAATGGTCTGATGTCGTAAAAATTTGAGCCGTTTGAGAACCTGCTCTATTAGGAGTAGGACTTCCTGTTAGGTTGCCGCTCTTGTGGTTAAATTCCCTAACTGCTGACTTTAGGTGGCATCTTCTTCATCCATGAAAGCTTTGTCCTGCAGCACGCCGCAGCCATCTGCGAGTGGGTCTTCACCGTGGTCATCCTCGTCTTCTACGGAACCTTCACCTACGAGTTTGGCACCGTCACCAGCGAGACCATGATGGCCGGCCTCCAGAGAAACCTTCCCCACGGGTCCAGCGTTATCCTCAGGGGTGGGTCCGGAGGTCTCGGGGGTGGAGCTTCAAAGGGTCTGAAGTCCCCAGGGGGGAGCAGCACCTCGACACATTTGAATTGCACACAGGAGAGTACAGCTATGCTTTAGAATCACAAAGACTGCCTATAAAGTGCTGAGTGAGAAGATAAACCCATAGAGGGCGAAGAGCAGTGTCTCATTCCGGTTCCTGAGTAGTCCTGCACTGGATGGTGTGCTGTAGATATATTCAACTCTGAATCCAATATCAGGCCCTGGGCTTTGTAATCAATGGTGGTTAACTTGGGTCACAGAACAGGGTTTCTCAACTCCAGTCTTGGGTACCTCCTGGTCTGCACAGTCTTGGTTTCCTCTACTTCAGTATACTCAACACAGTTCATTCAGCAGTCTACAAAATCCATGGCAAGAAATTGGATTCAGGATCCAAAGTCAAATACATGTGGGTTAGCGGTTGCATGATCTCGTAATGAAAACACACGTCTTGGGGCAACTTTTAAACTTTTGGTGCCAGATGGCGGTGCCAGCACCTCCAAATACCGACCAGAAATTCCTGTAGCTCGTGCTCCAGAGTTCGACTGACAACCGAAGCAAAGCAATCTAGCTAACAAATTGCTATTGTTGGCTATTTTATCGTTAGGGACCTTTATTTTTCTTGCTTTGGACTTTTTGGAGGGGCCTTTTTTAGCTAATGCTACACCCATGGGCTAACAGCAGTCTTGTTGTTTGTCAGACAGTGTTGACAAGCACCTAGCCACCTTTGCGCAGCATTAGTTCCCACTGTGTGGGTCATGGTTGTCCCCAAGCATTCTCATTACAAGGTCACTTCTGGTGCCATAAGACTTGTGGTTACATTGCTCCAAGCATGGTCTAGTTGGACTTGGGAGTGCGGTGCAGAGGTCACCCAGGACTACACGGCCTAACTTGAGTTGAGTAGGTCAACAACACCCCTTATAACAGAAGAGTTCAGTGAACCATTAAATTTACGCAGTGTTCCCCCCTTTATGCTTAATCTAATCAATCAGCCAAGACCTGTTTGGTGTCAAGTTCAAATCTGTAGTTTTGCACTAAAGGCTAATAAGGCTAATAGCTAAGGAAAAATAGAAGCTTATGTCTCTTCAGTTAGCAGCATGTCTAGATCACTGCACACCTGAGCTGTTCAGGAATCTTAAATAGACTTGTGGTTTTTGACACTGACCCTGTTCTTTGTAAATATGAACACAAGTCCATTTTTGCAGATAACAGGATGTCCGATGTCGTAGCTGTTTGGTTATAAGCTTACCGGCCAAAAAAAAAAAAAAAGTCACCTGAAATACGGCATGGACTGGACAAGTTTCTGGATGTAGGCCACATCAGTGTTCAGACACTCTCGCATCAAAGAATTGTTCAGTTGGTCCAGATTTGGTGGATGCCTTCTCTGCACAATTCTGGGGAGAATTCCCTGTAGACTGGGATTTTATCCACTGCTGGTAGACCCGTATGACCGTACGCTTCCACACACCTGCAGATTCAGCTACTTCCTTCACACTATGGTCTTTGGCCACACCCAAATTCTCAGTCACTCCTTTTAGCCAATCATTAACATCTGCTTTGGAGCCATTTTCCACACATGGAACGAGACATTCACATCACTGTAGCACCTCTTCTCAAATTATGCATCCCCTCATCCTCGTGCAGCGCCATCTGCAGGAGTCTAACGTTACTACCATCACATAAGGTGACTTGTTTTTTGGTCCGGTGAGCTTATTTGAGCTAAAGGGATCATCTGGTAAACTTGTTTTTATGCTGACTTTTTTTTTGTTGTTTTTTATTTTAAACCACTGCTGTCCGCAGATGCGCGTGTTCAGTCAGGTCATTCCCACTTGGTCCCGATTTGACTTCTCCACTGCTGTAATAGGGAGGCATGATATTTGGGCCAAAAAGAAAAACATATTTTTTATTCGGGGTCAGGAAACTAAGGGTCAGGTTAGCTTAGCTGTGGTGAGTTTTTGAATGCACATAGTTTGTGGGGTTTTGTTCGTTGCTGCCTGGATTGTAGAAGCCGAAGGAATGGTGAAGGGGATGTTATGGTAAATGTGGGTGATCCTTCGGTCTGTCGGCGCTTGCTACGGTTTTGCCCTTTTCTGCTGTTCAAGAAGTATTTGCACGTTACACGATGAATGAAATCGAAATTAAGCTTCTTTTATTTCCCCAGTATTTTTCCTCGATGGATCTGCTGAGACAGAAGTATATTCTGAATGTGTGAGAGGCACTGGGCCTATAGTTAAGGATGTTACTGTATTTGTATGACTTGTGCACACGTATGAATTTAGCGAAACAATCTAAGAACGTAAGGTAGAATAGGTTGCGTGACATTAAGGAAAAACGTGTCTTGAGACTCTTCTTGCACATCTTTCCCTATAAAATCATGGATGACCATTTTCATTTGGTTATTGTTATTAGCCACTGCTTTTCACGACATATTAGTAACATGCCTGCGTTTATATCGATAGTTTTTTTTTCTTCTTATAATCTCTGTGTTCATAGGTCATGATGCACATTACTCACAAGCGTCCATATCTTTTTAGTATGTATGATTTTAATTTTATTATTATGTTTGGGTTTTTTTTGTACCCATGAGGCTTCAGCAGTGACCTACATCTACCCATTGTTCTTTATAGTTGTATTAACCACCATACAGTGACTGCTGATGTTTCCTTTAGGTTTAGGCTGGATTTACGTGGTGGAACTTCCACACAACTTTGCTCGAAGCAAGCTTGAAACTGTATTTTATTAGCTTAGCTAGCTAGGTAGATAGTTAGCTAGAAAGACATGACTTTGTTCATGCTTCATTTCTGCAAACGTTAGCAGGCGACTCAAACTCTCTCAATCAATCTGTGTTATCCCTGACATTGGCCAGATGACAGCCATGACAAATCAGCTGTCTCCAGCAAATAGGACTGTATCCAAACCCCATACTACATTGCTAAATGCACTACTTGTAGTATTTTACATTGTCTAATTGTATTTGGCTTTGATTTTTTTTATACTGTTAGCCTGCTAAATCATGAACAACATAGCTCAGTTATTCAATTTTGAAAAAGTGATATAAAAGCATTCTTTCATAAAGTGATGGAAATGTGATGGGAATACACCGTGTAAGCTATATTCCCCATTTTAGAGAATTTCATACAACCAACTACTGGAACTCGTTTCCTACAGCTGTTCCAACAACCTTGTGCAAAGTGTGGCCTGTTCTGTAAAAGTTTCACCATGTAAATCAAGCATTAAACATCAAGTGGCATGTTTTTTACGCCAACATGGCAGTCAACGAAGCTTGACTGATGGCCAGTTCTTTTTTTTTTTTGTACATTTTGTATTCTGTTGCCATGTTCATGGTGCATATGGTCCACCAAAGCAATTCTGTTCTCTACGCATTTTAATGTATTGCAGTGACTATGGCTTAGGATATCGCTGTTAAAGTGTAGTAGGTGGACACAGTAACTACAGAAACCTGAATGCCATTCTGGAAAATGGTGCCAAGGCGCTGCAAGTGGTGGTCTTTTAAACAAGATTTATAAGTGACTTGAACTCGAGAATTGTACTGGTCTCCAGGCTGGTTCCTGGGGAAACCCATGTCTGAGAAAGCTGTTGGGGGCCTTAATCTTCTGTTACTGCTGTTTCTGTGAGTTACCATTTGTAATAGAGGCTGTCGAAGCTAACGTCAATCTGTCCGTACAGTGGGGTCACTTACACACTGCCCATCAAGTTTGGAGACACCTTGGCTTCTACTATAATTGATCCGTTCATTTTTAGGTGCCTGAGGAAAAAATACAAAAGACTTGTTAGCATAAAGCAGCTAATGTGCTAATGCTTTGATTACACTGATCTTCAGCAGTCATTGGCTTTGTGCTAATCACCATGTCTTCCTTGGAAAGAAGAACAGGTTGCTGCCTAATTAATTGGGGGGGTTCCCCATAGAAATTTGAATACAATTGAAAGATTGACAATCCTTTAGACAGAAAGTAGCCAAAACACTTGGAAGATTTGCTCATTGATATCACTACTTAAGGAGCAGCCTCATTTAGTGGCTGTATTCCCAAATTAAGGGCTTTTTTTTTTCTTTTGTTGTTTTACTGGTATGTCAAAGAAAAATGACAACAACTTTTGATTTAATGGTATAGCAAACACAGGCTTCCTAGGCTTCCTCAAACATTTGATGGCTACTGTAAGTACCCCAGCGGCCCTTACGTTTACTCGTTTGTTTTGGAGGTTTTTACGATATATCTTTGGTCTGTTACTTTACTTGGGTTTATTCTTATGTTACTGCATCCATTAGTGCAGGGGATGCCTAACTGCGGCCGTGAAAGGCCAGTGTCCAGCACTGGTTGGTGATTGTCATGCTCCTAACACACCTACTTGGCAGTTAGCTGGCCAGCTAAATCAGATGTGTTTGAAGAGGAAAACCACTAAATAGTGCAGGATGTTGGCCCTTCAGGGCTACAGTTCACCCATTCTCTAGAAAATCCTACCAAACATCCCTGCATTATATTCCAGCCCAACAAGGACTAGGCTGTTATGACCCTTCAGGGTGCTTACATAATTACATAATAAGGAATTACATAATTCCTATGATCCAAATGACTTGTTTACATTCTGCGCTAAAGAGTATTTGGACATGTTTTGCCTCCCAGAGGACAGGCACGGTGCAGCTTGGGAGCTTCTTCAACCAAATGTAGCCTCATTTCTAAAACTAATGATATATTTAAACAAGTACTTGGCAACTGGGCATTTAAACTACGGGTTACTTTTTATTCCCTATTTAACTGTCATGGTGTAATAATTGAGGCCCAGAATGTGGCTTATATTAATATTGTAAATTTTTCATTTTCAGTTTAACAATATTTGTATACAGTGCTTGAATTAAAGCTGTGCTTTACATTGTCCTGGAGTCAAAAACTATACCAGCCACAAATCTTTCACCATATGGAGGTTTGTTACAATGCGCTGCATTCCTGATGTAAGCTGTAATTATGTATTCTCAAACCGCCCAACCCGAATTCCAACATTTAGTAAGTAGCTACCACAAGCTTGTCATCTATTAGGTTTTCCTTTCCACCAGACTGTTCGGTATGGCATTGTGCGCTAACAAATCCATGAACTCCGTGATCCATGATTGTCGATATTTGGATGGATAGTTTACCTTTGTCACAGTTGTCTAGTTGGACGATTTAAATGTCCTAAAACAAAACTACAACTTCTAATACTTTGCCACAGCCTGCCACCCACAGAATGGCTTCCTTCACCAAGCAACAAGATTTTTACGGTAATGATTAAATCGGTTTGACAATAGACATACAATTAAAACAGTTACAAGAGTAGTATTTCACACAGTCAGGTTTTAGCTGCTGTTTTAATAAGATTTACAGGCTGTCAACGTGATTTATTTAACTTACAAAAGAAACAACCAAACTACTGCAAGATGCACACCATACAAAGAGCAACTGAACCATAGAAAAAATAAAGCCACAGAGGAACCACACCAAAAACCACCAAACCCTTCAAATAAGCAACCAAACTACAAAAACAACAGCTAAACCACACCAAGCATTACTGAACCCTTCAAATAAGCAGCCAGACTACAGCAAGAAAAGCTAAACCACTCAACATCCCTACCATGAAGCAGCCAAACTACACCAAGAAGTACTGAACCCTGTAAAGTAACAACCTAACTACACCAAGAACTACTTAACCCTATTAATAGTCAACCAAACTATACCAAAAACTACTTAACCCTGTAAAAAATCTACCAAACTAGACCAGGAACTACCAAACTCTATTAGCAAGCAACCAAACTACAGCAAGAAAAGCTAAACCACTCCAAGAACTAATGAACCCTACAAAGAAACAGCCAAACTGTACTAAGAACAACCGAAATCCTATAATCAATCAGACTACACCAAGAACAACCGGAACCTATAATCAACCTAACTACACCAAGAACAACCGGAACCTATAATCAACCAAACTACACCAAGAACAACTGAAACCCTATAATAAACCAAACGACACGAAGAACAACCGAAACCCTATAATAAACCAAACGACACGAAGAACAAGCGAAACCCTGTAATCAACCAAACGACACCAAGAACAACTGAAACCCTATAATCAACCAAACTACACCAAGAACAACCGGAACCCTATAATCAACCTAACTACACCAAGAACAACCGGAACCCTATAATCAACCTAACTACACCAAGAACAACCGAAACCCTATAATCAACCAAACGACACCAAGAACAACCGAAACCCTATAATCAACCAAACGACACCAAGAACAACCGAAACCCTATAATCAACCAAACGACACCAAGAACAACCGAAACCCTATACTCAACAAATTAAACTACATCAAAAACAGCTGAACCACACCACAAACTACTAAACCCTTTTAAGAACCAACCACATCACAATATGATCATCAGTTAGCCATTGCTAGGGAAGCGTTATGGTGAGGGTATATAGCACACAGTATTACAATCATAATATGAATTTCATAATAAGAATTTCACCACTCTTTGTGTCGAGGTACCAATAACACCAAACGAGGACATACGGGTGGAGCTAAAAAAGAGTAATGCAGACTGACTGGTCAAAGGCGTGTCAGAATTCCTACTTTCACAGGTACCCAGTCTGGGTACAGATGGTTCTGGATTCGGATTAGTAACCGCACCAAGCTGTTGTGTCTGGTGGAAAACTTGTCATGACTAGGATTGGGAGGATTTATGGACTACATGTTTCTTTATTAATAAGTAAAATTTTTGGCTTTCTGTTTGGTAAACCTGACTGTTCTGCGGTTATCTGGAATGCAGCTACATATGGACTCCATATGTCCTTCCGCGACAATGTTTACACATGAAAAATGTGCATGCCAACTTGTTCAATCCCAAACTGAAATTGCAGTTTTAAATAATGAGAACTGATGTTTTTATCAAACACAATGGTCTTGATTACTGGTCATCCCAGGGTCAGTCGTTACTGGACCTTCAAACCAACACCAGCTTTTAAAATCGGTTCTGGTGACAACCTGGAGGATGTAAACAAGTCTAGCACTGTAGAACTAGTAGTAGCGTATTATGAGATTTTTCACAGTGTATTTCCATCTACCTCCGGACGAAGACAAAGCTGAGGAAGTCAATGGGGCTCAAATAAAATATCCATAGAGACCACCATAACCAAAGTCTGGTTAACGTTCCCTGAAACTTGTTGGGCTGGAAAGCTTATTGGTGAAATACCACCACCTATGAAAACGAGAGGGTTTTATAGAGATACAGTTGTAAAGATTTTAATACAAACCATTTTCTTTCCCAGTATACATGTATTGCGCCTCAACACAAAGCCTTGTAAGTGCTGTAAACTCGGAATTTCCATCGCATGTCTTTTGTGTAACCAAATTCCGAGTTTTTTTTTTTTTTTTTCCATGTCTGTTAATTCAAACATCTGATGTTTCTTTCAGAGCTTTGTTACTCTGTTCAATGTACTAGCCAAACACACTCCGTTGCTCAGAGCTAAGAGCCTGCCAGCTGACGTGCTGAAAACTTGCAAGAGGAAGACGGTCAGATGCTGCCACGTTAGGTGGAATTGTTTCACGCCGGCGGGGAGCGCGTCAGGAGCGAACTTTATTTTTGTGATGTATTTTCTGCCTGTAAGTTTTATCTCCGAACAGGAGTTATTTTTCTGATGCCTTTAAAAAAAAAAAAAGATATGGAATATTTTTTATCAGCACGATCGCTTCTCACGAGTACACGACAGAAGAAGTGAGGTTCAAAAACTCCAAAACCGAAACAGGAAACAAAAAAAAAAGCAATGCAGAGAATATTTTTTATTTTGTAAGTCACTTCTGTAAATAAGTAAGAGTTATGTATCATTTCAATGATTTTTGTTTCTTTGATCAGAGATTTATATTAAATTACAGTTAAAAAAAAGACTGATAAATAAACAAGATTATATGTTACGTGTATTTGTGGGGTTGTTTTTTTTTTCCCATCCCTTTATGGGAAATTCCACTGTAGATATTGAAGGGAAGTTACTTCCATCAGCAACTTAAGTTTCTTAACTTATCAGTTCAGACTTCCTGTTTTTAACCTTGATCTCTATTATAACACTGGTAGGGCGTTTATCATGGACACAGCTAATGACTCAGCTTTTTTATATATATGCTTAACACAGCAGAACTCAAAATATGAGGGTCAAAAGCAAGTTCAGATTACAGCTGTACAATTACTAAAGGCTAGTCTTGGACTAGTAAGATCCGGTAGACCTACCAAACCTGTCCCCTTCAGATAAACAGCACCTAAAGCGTTCGTCTCTGAGAGAGACAGGCCTTACTCCTGCTTCAGATCTGAGAACATCCACTGACAGTTCTATCCATCCCTCCACTGTGAGAAGACACCTCAATGCTACAGAGGTCTGAAAGGATGTGTAGCTGTTCAAGAAGCTCCTCACTGAGAAAAGGAGAGAGACACATCAAAGAAAGTAGCTGCTGATGTTCTCAGAACAATATACTGACCATGAACATTACTGAATGGTAGGCTTACTTAGAGTCTAAGCGCAACCAACTTCCTAGGACTGAACTGGAGGAGTGGAAAAATATCCCTGCAGTGTTCCAAGACTGAAAGCAAGCCTCCTAAATAGGACAGAAGCAGACTCTGTTTAAAAATGAGTACGTGAATGGATGGGTTAGAAAAGCAGGCAAAATAAAAGTCCTCCATGTTGAACTGCAGCTTTATTCTTATACTTTAAGAAAGAGGTCAAACGCTATTAAAATGCAGAGATAGATAGATAGATAACAGTGCCAGCTTGTCCATACATAGTTCTCATGTATAAAAATGGGAAATTCTTGATGAAAAATCAAATCACAGGACATATGTATAATCACTCTGTAGACTTCCTTGAGTCCTTGAGACAAACTAATCTTAGTGCATTTGCATATAAAATGTCATATTACATTTTCTCTTAAAAATAGTTCATTATTTTCAAGTAGTAGAAGAGAAGTTTCCAGAGCATGGTCCAACCTCAGATCCTCAGACGCAGCGCGGCATCTTTAAACCCTGTGTTTGAAATGTGCGTTTGTGTGGTGGGATTTTTAGTGATGAGGTCAAGTGTACATGGCTCCATGCAGATCCTCCAGGCGGTGTTCTCTCTGTCTCCTCCGATCCTGTAAACGGTGCCAACAACACAGCATGACCATGTGCTTGGAATTAAAGAGAAACCAGTAAACACTGGTTATGATTACATCTGTATAATCTACCAAGTACGTGTGTTGGTGTTTATATACATATCCCAATCGGGCCACTTCAGGAGGCATGTTCATTTCCATATAGGAGCACTGTGCAGTTCTACAGTTACAGACTGTAGTCCATCTGTTTCTCTGTATACTCTAATACCCTGTTCTTCAATGGTCAGGACCCCCACAGGACCACCACAGAGCAGGTATAGTGAGTGGTGGGTCATTCTCAGCACTGCAGTGACACTGACGTGGTGGTGGTGTGAGTGGATCAGACACAGCAGTGCTGCTGGAGTGTTTAGACACTGTGTCCACTCACTGTCCACTCTATTAGACAGTCCTACCTTGCTGGTCCACCTTGTAGATGGACATTCAGAGACGATAGCTCATCTGCTGCTGCACAGTGCAGTGTTGGTCATCCTCTAGTCCTTCATCAGTGGTTTCAGGATGCTGCCCTACAGGACGCTGCCCACAGGACGCTGCTAGCTGGGTGGTTTTGGTTGGTGAACGATTCTCAGTCCAGCAGTGACACTGAGGTGTCCAGTGGCACTGCTGTGTCTGATCCACTCACACCAGCACGTATAAACACACCACTACATCAGTATCACTGTAGTGCTGAGAATGACTCAGCGCCCACATAATACCTGCTCTGTGGTGGTCCTGTGGGGGTCCTGACCATTGAACAGGGTAATAAGGTATAGAGAGAAACAGATGGACTACAGTCTGTAACTGAGTGCTACTATGCGGTCTCAGGTTCACTCTAGTCATTAACATTTGGCTGCTACAGCCGTATGATGTTTTGTTGATCTTCCATGAGGAACTGAGATAAATAGAAAGTGTGTCATTTAACCGAGGCACACACTAATTCCTGTTTTGGGGGACGCTCTAAGGCTCCTTGACTGAGTCATGTGTGCTTACCTTGTCTTTTTTAAACTCCTCGTAGTCAGGATTGTCAGTGGGGAGCTCAAATCGACACAGTGGACACGAATTGGTCTGCAAAACAAACTGTGGTTAACGAAGCATGAAATGAAATGTTTACTCAGCATCACATTTTATTTTATTATTATTTCATTGTTTTGATATTAATATAAAGCCATGGGTTTCCAGACTGAAGAGCATGTCGGGGGTGTTTATAACCCATTACTGTGCACTGATTTGTAGGCGGCGATTAAACTGCAGTGATCGAGGCAGCTCTGGACAAATTATATGTTTAGTTGGTCTTTGAAGAGAAAAATATCAAACATTATCTGCAGCAAACTATTAAGAAAGCAAAACATTAAATTACTGAATAGCTATTCAGACCCCCTCCCACTTTTCCAAGTGTAACTGACTTGTTAGGAGACGTTAGGCAGTTCAAGAATTGTAATTATGAGTTATCAGATAATACATTCTACAGGGCAATTAATTTTCTGACTCTGGCTTTGTGCCAACAGTCAACAATCACCGGGTTCCTCTGAACAGCTAGCTGAGGATCTGAAAATAAGGGTAACTGATAACAAAGCGAGGGAAGACGATAAAAAAAGATCTAAAGCCCTTTATGGATGGGATTAGTTCTACATGGGGAGGTGAAGTAAAAGATGGGAGTGGCTACGGGATTTATTCAATAACGTCACCTCCAAAAACATGCATAACATGTAGCATCCGCTGCACACAATCAGAAAAGCATCTACCAAACGACCAAACAAGCAACTGGATAAGGTTTGAAGCGTTCATAACCTTTCTGTCTGGGAGTCCCAGACTTGAACATGCCAACTGCGCTATGCACAGCGAAACTAAATGCCTCCTTGAGGACCTCCAGCCTTCAAGACCTCTTATATTAATATCTACACGCACGCCATTTGCCCAGGATTACTATAACCAAAGGTTATTTCATGGCTCGTTTACAGAAGTTAAAAAGTGCTGGAACCTTTACTGACGTGGGAGTTCACTGCATGGCACATTCAAGTGGGACTAAAATCTCAGAAAAACGGCGGTAATGATTACATCAACCCTCCACCCCATGTAAAGCTAATGTCCGAACAGAGCTTTAGCGCTTGAAGCTTCCAATAACAAGGGCCAAGAAACGCCAAATGGCAGTTAAGGGGGCCTGTGGAGATGAAGCCACCCTGGAACAACAGGGAATCTCTCAGAAAGAACTGCTCATCCGCTGGCCAGAAAGGTAAAGCAAAACCCCCAACATGACAGCGAAGGACCTTCAGGGAGGTTTAGCTGGCACAGGTGTAGAGGTGCGCCGTTCCACTGTGCAGTGATGCTTATATAAACATGATCTCCATCATAATGAAACCTGACCAGCGACCTCAACAAAAACAAAACCACAGCTAGAGGCCAGAGGCGTTTTGGGAAAAAGTGCTGGTGAAATCAAGAGGAACTCTCCTGCCACATTCACCAAAAGAGCTGCAGCATTTGACAGTACAAAGAACACCTTGGAAGCTATTAAACTAATTCTGGAAAGCTGAGAAGAGCCTGGCTACTGCAGAGGGATAACGGTCCAAAGCTTACCTCATAATCCACCATTAACTACTTTAAGAAACGCAAGACTAAGCTGTCAGAATGGCCCTCACTTGAACATCACCAACGGGCAGATCTTAAATATGCTGTGCATGCAAGATGGTGCGATATTACTGCAGAACTAGCAGGTGCTGTAATAAACAGTGGGAGTTAAATACTGAAATATAAATATATAAAGACACCTAGCGGTCACAAGCTGTGATACCTGCTAAATGACATGTCACCAAGGACTGAATCTGTAGAGTACCCAAAAAGTTAAACAGGCCATAATTAGTACTTTATTTTTAATATATTAAATATATTATTAATATTAAATATTAAATAAATATTAATGCATCATTTGAAATGAGCAGCTGCTGTTTACACTGTGTGATAATCACATGATGAATGGACCAATAAAAATGGAAAGACGTCTGGTTCCAGTGACTTGCATTAAAAATGAATTAGGTTTTTGGCCTCTCCTGTAAAGTTGCAGTTGTTAAGATACTTGTTTGTCTTTCGACAGCGACAACACACACACACACACACACACACACACACACACACATATACATATATATATATATATATATATATATAATATATATGTGTGTGTGTGTGTGTGTGTGTGTGTGTATGTATATATGTGTATATATATATATATATATATATATATATATATATATATATATATATATACATACATACATACATATACAGTATATATATACTCTTAAAATTATAATATAAATATTCTTAAAATTAGCTAAAACTTATCTAAATAGTTATGCCATTTTTTTTTTCTATATATAAGCCATATATCAGCAGATGATTTGACTTGTTTCCAGCATATTTCTGCCACCATGGTGAGACAATTACACTTATTTGGCTTGTGCAGTTTTGCTAACGTGTTCAGACTTAAAATTCCCTGTGTGTTTTTTTAATGTCTCTGTTTAACTACTGTGCACATTAAACTCTGTGCCACTGCCACTCACCTTGCCAAGCCAGGGCAGGATGCAGCCGGAGTGGAAGAGATGTTTACAGGGCATCTCACGAACCGTCTCCTCCTCTTCAAATTCCAACAAACACACGGGACACTTCAGTCCTTTATCTGAACACAAACAGCTCAGGTCAGAGGGAAATCCTGCCACTCAAATCACAGCTCCCATCATACCCTTCCCACAGTAGCAAGCAATCAGCTGAAACCACCCTGTTCCTGATAGGCAATGACTATGTGCTTAAAGACACGTGTCTGAGGTGTGCTCTCTTTACTTTAGTACTGGAGCTACGAAGCTAACGCAGCTAGCAGCTATTACAGACCGCTGATAACTTCTATAACATACTGTGCAGCATGGCACACAGTGCTCACATGAGCCAGTCTATCAGAGACACTTAACAACCGGATTTCATTTCAGTGTGGTCATACAGGAACTGGCCCTTACCTGCTTGCTGTGGAGTTATACGGAGCAGAGGGAGGCTCTGCACCACCGCTTTAGCTGCAGGAGGAGGGAGGCGCTGGTCCCAGTCAGAAACGTCTAACCATCCTGAATCTATGTCCAAGCCTTGCATTAGTGACCTGGAGAACAAGATCCAACCCGCTGGCATCATTCCACAATACAACTGGATATACAGAGCCAATAAACTGGATGTTTTTAATAAAGTGGCCAGTGAGTGGTGGTACAAGGTGGGTGTTTCTAATAAAGTGGCCAGTTAGTGGAAGTACAAGCTGGGTGTTATTAATAAAGTGGCCAGTGAGTGGAAGTACAAGGTGGGTGTTTCTAATAAAGTGGCCAGTGAGCGTAAGCACAAGGTGGGTGTTTCTAATGAAGTGGCCAGTGAGTGGTGGTACAAGCTGGGTGTTTCTAATAAAGTGGCCAGTGAGTAGAAGTACAAGCTGGGTGTTTCTAATAAAGTGGTCAGTTAGTGGAAGTACAAGCTGGGTGTTTCTAATAAAGTGGCCAATGCGTAGAAATACAAGGTGGGCGTTTCTAATAAAGTGGCCAGTGTGTGGTGGTCCAAGGTGGGTGTTTCTAATAAAGTGGCCAGTGTGTGGTGGTCTAAGGTGGGTGTTTCTAATAAAGTGGCCAGTGAGTAGAAGTACAAGGTGGGTGTTTCTAATAAAGTGGCCAGTGAGTAGAAGTACAAGGTGGGTGTTTCTAATAAAGTGGCCAGTGAGTGGTGGTACAAGGTGGGTGTTTCTAATAAAGTGGCCAGTGAGTAGAAGTACAAGGTGGGTGTTTCTAATAAAGTGGCCAGTAAGTGGTGGTCCAAGGTGGGTGTTTCTAATAAAGTGGCCATTAATGTACATCAGAAAGGTAGTTGGATACCTGGCCAGTTCTAGGAGGGCATTCTGTCTGTACTGCTCTTCAGAATTGGTAGGTTCACAGTCATGCTCATCAAAGTAGGAAGTCATCCCGGAGCTGGGAAGAAGATACACAGGGGGATCATTTCTCAGTAACTCTAGCCCACCAGCATCCTGTCAGACGGCCAACGTTAAATTACTGACATATCGACTAGCTGAATTATCTAACGTCCATTTTAGAGATTAAAGCCCAGTGAATTTAAATTTATGTCACTAAATGTTCCAACTTCACTAAAATAGAGCTCATTAATACCCGGAATTATGTTTCAGAAGCGTTAGCTTACTTTAGCTAGCTGGCTAAGCTCTAGTTCACTGTTCAGAACTTGGCTAACTTGGCTAACAACAACAACAGCTCGGCTGGCTAACTTACATTAGCACAAAACAGAACATCATCACCTGTGTTTTACTGTATTGTGTATTATTACTCGTTGGTGTCTGTATAAAACATTCCTAACCGTGTACATCTGTAAGGCTAACGTTATCTCACCTTCTGCTCTTGAAGTAGTGAAAGCTGAGCTAACACTGCACTGTCATCGCCGGAGGAGTCGGTCTATGTCCCAAATGGCTTCCTAGTGCACTACTTAGGGAACTGAGGAGGCCACAATGTGAGGGCGTAAGTAGTGCACTACGTAGGGAGCAGGAGTCCGTTTGAGATACAGCCTAGACTGGAACCGGGGTGTTTCTGTTACTTCAGCGCCAGATGGTGCAGCTGAGCCACTTCCGGATTTTCCGTGCGACTTAACCAAGTCGACTTCATGATCTTGAGGGGAATTATAGATTTGTGTGCAGTTATATGCGTCCACAGTTTGAAAATAACATGTTTCAGGATGTTTGGAAGCAGACTGGTCGCTAATCTGCGTTTTCAACCTGTTTTATGCAGTTGAAGGGGAAGTCCACCCAAAGTTCATAAACTGTTTAGATGTAAAGTCTTCCAGAGTGGTTTGATGAAATGGAGAGATATGGAGAGAGTAATGGTCTTTTTCAGCAGTGACGGTCAAATAGTCTTTATAGCCGGCTTTGTTTATTAGCAGGGTCAGGTTGGTCATCAAACTCTTAGCTAGACAGTTTTCAGCTGTTATTCTGTTAGCGAACTTAGCCTAGCCAAGATGAGATTTCTGTATATATATATAAAACTATATCTAGCTTTATCTAGTTAATATAGCTTTTTTATTTAGATTGTTTTAAGCTAGTATTAAGATCAATGCATTTCTAAAATTAGGTTTTTCTTGTTTTAACTTATTTTAATTAGTTATTTTTTCCTCACTATATTAGCAGCTTATTTTCAGGAAAACACCTGAAGTTAATTTGGCACACAAAAATCAGTTAAAACAAATCAAAAAGATTTGAAATCAACTTAAATATTCTTAAAATTAGCTTTGTTTATTAGTATAGGTCATCGGTGATGTGATTAAACTCTTAGCTAGCAAGTTTTCAGCCGTTATTCTGTTAGCAAACTTAGCCTAGCGCAAGTAGCTAATGTTAACAGGCGGTGTTAATATCATGTCTTTACAAATTTACTGTCTTTGTTTTATTACGTGTTTGGTTATTTATGAGTATATTTATAATCTTAATTACATTAGTAGATAGATTATTATATATGTAGTTTTATGTCAGTTTTTTTTTTTGCTTTTCCTTTAGAAAATGCTAAGTTGCTACTGGGTTTTCAATACTGTTTGTATTTATCATAGCTAGCAAGTTTTCAGTCGTTATTAGCAAACTTAGTCTAGCGCAGGTTAAGTTGTTAACTGAGCTAGCTAACATTAACAGTGTTTTTTGATGTTTTATTACATTTTCTTTGCTTATTTATGTGTATATTATAACTTGAGTTTATTTGCATTTCCGTAAGGTAAAGTTAAGTTGTTTCTTGGTTGTCGGTTATATTTAATTATTATAGCTCACAAATTCACAGTCCTTATTCTGTTAGCAAATGCTAACTGAGCTAGCCCACACGAAGGCCTATTTCTTCACACAATGTTTGATCGTGACCGCACACATTTGTTCGTCCATGTCATGTCTTACTGAAATGAGATTTCTGTGGAACTCAGAAAATCACTTCCCAATGCTCAACAGGCTGGAAGACCTTCCTAAATATTTTGAGTTTGGGCTTCTTAGATAGATAGATAGATACTTTATTGATCCCAGAGGGAAATTCAAGACCATTCTTTGACCATTTTCAGACAGGTAGCATACAAAAAGAGCAAATTCAGTACCCAGTACTATTTTAACTCCTCCCTGAAGAAATCATCCAACAAAAATCACTCCATTTGCAATAAAGCGATTCAAAAAACACGAATTAGCAAAACACCACATTCCAGCATGAGAACCTCATCCCAGTTTTAAAACCCGTGGTGGCAGTATCACAGTTTGGAGCTGCTGTGCTGCTAGTGGTGCAGGGCAACAGGTCATCATTTGAAAAAGCTTTAATTTTTGGACGGTATCACGAATTTCTGCACTGCTGAATTGAGGAAGGTGAGTTTTAGAGAGACAATGACCCTAAATAACAGTAAATGTTAAAATTTCATACTATTCTGTAGGAAAAGCATAAATTGTTATTTGGGTATTGTTTATTTTATATTCCTCATACACATTATATTTATCGCACATTTCTGTAATATAGTACAAATATGTTCACCATTTAACCAAGAAACACAGTTCCACACAACTCCAAAACAGCAGCTCTACAGGAGAGGGTAGGTACATTCTTACCTTTTAATGGAAGTTATTCTAGAAAGGTTTTATTCCAAACAGTTTTGGAGCATTATTATATATAAAATATTTGGCAACACAGAAAATGAAGATGCTTAGCCAGCCATGGTATGTCAGTATTTTGCGGTCAGGGTACGTGTTGCTGTAGGCTGTATGTCAAATATTGGGAAAATAGTTCAGAAAATATCAGAAATAGTTGGGACAAAATAAAAAAACAGTTTCTAAATTTTTCTTTGGTTTTTATTTCAGTGCAGACAGCATCAACCCAAAATATTGTAGGCTTTGTTTGGTCCATGTCACTTCATTTGTTAATATACATCCATTTCTGCATTTTCAGGCCTGCAACACATTCCAAGCAATGTTGGAATGGTAAAGGATTTACCACTTTGTAATGTTCCCATTCCTGGGGGGTCCAACGCTTACGAGACATTTTGGCACCAAGGATACCAAGCAATGAAGTGTTTCAGGTATTATTATATTCCATTCTTCCATGGCGATTGGATTTGTTGCTGATAACAGCCTGGATGGTCCATTTAGTCTTTGGTCCGAAGCACTTGGCATGAAATACCGATTCCTCTGACCACGTTACACCTTTTTAATGTGTGATGGTCCATCCCACATGCCTCTGAGCCCAGAGAAGTCGGCGCCGCTTGTGGGCATGGCTAACATGAGGCTTCCGTTTTGCACAGTAAAGTTGGCATCGTTTAGGACTATTACTATGTATTGTAGTGCTTGATAAAGGTTAGCGAAAATAATCCTTCACTCATGTGGTCATATCAGCTTTTGTTGAATGACAGTTCTTAATGCAGTGCAGTGCAATCTGAGGGATCGACTTCCCTCAGGGTTCCCTTTAGGCTTCCACCCTTCACACAGTGAAATTCCTCCCAATTTCTTTAATTGAACAAAGATATTACGCACTGTAGGGAGAGAAATATCCAAATCTTTTCCAATCTGTCTTTGCGTAACATGGTTTTTAAACATTTCTATATTTTTTTCTTCTATATTTTTTATTTATATATAAATTGTATAATTTTTTTTTTCACTAGCCCTAATTTACCCCCAACCAACATTTTTGGAAATGTGTTGCAAGCCTGTAATTCACAGATAGACGAATGCTGGATTTTTCAGAAACACTGGATTTTTTTTAAGACTTGCATTTTCCATACTGTCCCAAGTTATTCCGGTTTGGGGTTATATATATTGAATGAATAATGTAGAAAAACGAAAATGTGAAATAAATGACATAACCATTTACTGATACCCTGCTTTGGCCCGATTCTGGGTTACCTGATGGCATTACAACCTCAAGCAGTACAAATTTGTGCACACTAAAGAAATGAACCTTCACTACATTTGTCGTGAGCATGCCTGCTCATTTAGAGGAGTGCCACAATTGTCTAGAGAGCCAGAATTTCTGGTTTAAAGTTTAATAAAACCACCTACTTAAAGCCAGATGGCCAACATTACTGCATTGTTGTTACAGCTGTATTTTAAAACCTGTCTGTGTACTGCATGCTGGCTATTTTAGTAAAAGTATGCCGATGGACAAAAACACAGGGAGGATGCAAGGTTATGAACTCTGTCAAACCGATGGCTGTATCTTTCAAAGTCTAATTCACATGGTGTAGCAAGTCTAGACCTCGGCTGTGATGAACTGTGTGCAGTGCTGGAGAGTAAAGAACACAAGGTTAGTGAGGAAAACCTTTATATTAAGACAAAGTGGTCTCTTTGCGGGTATATGGCAACATCCACAGCATTTCAACGCAAACCACAAGCTTTCCTGTTGAGCAGCGTGAATTTCAAACAGAAACTTCTTATGGTGGAAGTAAGAAAGTTCACATAACAAAGGGAACAAGCTATCATCGAGGAATGGACATCTGTAGGCCGACACATCCTTCCATTTTGAAGACATCTGAATTCACAATACTCTTCAGTGAAACAAACACTGACCTTGGTCGCTGTGCGAAACAGCAGACCTGGCGGAGAATTCTTCGTCTTCAGCTCAGTACAGTTCAGATTTGTCTGACAGGTATCAGGGCTTGTTTAAAGAACTGAGGCAGAAGCAGCAGTGAGTGTCAACTAGTACCATTTCCTAGCGCAAACATCTGAACACGCAGGCCTCTGAGATTTACAAAACAAAACAGTCACTGCAGTTCATGTCTTCACTTCACGTGTGGACATACTGAACTTTCACAGATCTCCTGAACAGCTGCAGCTGTAGGTTCTTTTATTAACCCCTTTACTGTGTAAGGTTAACAGCCACGATGATTATTATGATGACTATGATGACCCCTACAACAACACCCGCCATGATCAGCTTCCACTTCATGTTCTCCCATCTCTTCTTCTGCTTCACTTGTCCTGCCGTCTTGCAAAACACCTTGCTCTGAAAACAGACAAGCAAAGACACCTTTAAGTCCAACACAGTATCTCCGACTGTACACCCGTAAGGGTTGTGTTCTTCAGTCGTTCTTTAGCAAGGCTAAAGGCTAATGGTTTGTATGTAGAACCATGAAAACTTAAAGAACCATCTGAATGCTTAAATGGTTCTATGCACTATTAAAAGAGTGTTCCTTGAGGGTTCTTTAGCAAAGGCTATGGTTTCTATGTAGAACCATGACTACTCAAAGAACCATCTAATCGATTAAAGGGTTGTGTATGCTAATAAAAGAGGTGTTCTTAAAGCGTTCTTTAGCAAAGGCTATGGTTTTTGTGTAGAAGCATGAAAACTCAAAGAACCATCTGAATGCTTAAACGGTTCTATGCACTATTAAAATTGTGTTCCTTAAGAGTTCTTTATCAAAGGCTAAGGTTTCTATAAAGAACCATGACAACTCAAAGAACCATCTGATTACTTAAATGGTTCTGTACAATAATAAGAAATGGTTGTTCTTTAGTATACTCAATGGTTTGTATACAGAATACAAAGAACCAACTGAGCTTTTAAATGGTTCTCCACCATGTCTAAATACTAGATTGTATGGTTCTTGAAAAGTAGTAACCCTGGTGTTACCCATCAAAGAACCTTTATTTGGCCCTACACCCCCACTTCTTGGGGTTTAAGCCAGTGGTTTCTCTGGGCAACTGGTCAATGAAGCTTTCGAGAAACAGTCCAGATCCTCTAACTCATTCATACAGAAACCAATGCAGAGCCATGCTGGAACTACAGGAACCGAAAAACAGCACAACATTTAACAGTGTTAATCAGCATGACTGTTCACTCTTTGCTCAGATTTAAAATTGTATTTTTCCAAAAATCTAGACTATTTTTGTTTATGTCGTGTTTAAACATCAACAGCAATGTTGATACCTCTGTTCCACCAACAAATTGCCGCTGCTTATGCCTGTGCGGGTTCCCAGCCTCTACTGAACCCAATTTAACACTGGTTTGAGAGTCGAGCGTCTACGTATCTCGAGGTGGATGGATCCTTAGTTCGTAAGCAGAAGTCGGTGGACATGGCGGAACATGTTCTTCAAGTGCACACT
The DNA here is from genome assembly GCA_024036415.1 of Prochilodus magdalenae. Taxonomy (NCBI): domain Eukaryota; kingdom Metazoa; phylum Chordata; class Actinopteri; order Characiformes; family Prochilodontidae; genus Prochilodus; species Prochilodus magdalenae. The sequence continues at coordinate 151,493 of JAMWET010007453.1, read as the reverse complement.
GTACTTCCTGCTTTGAGGGTGCATATCTTACCATCCAGCACCAACTCTTTCAGAGGGATTATCATAGACAGCGATTACACACAAGACGATTCCCTCTTTCCGTTTTGAAGGTGGACTATTATAAAGCAGCATCTTGAGTTTCTTAGCTACCAGTAGTGTTTCCCACATTCCAGATCTCCAGCACGTATTCAACGCCAAATATTTTGAGTTTTTCACATTTGAGCTCGTTAGAAGATGGACACCTCCTGTTGAATGGGCTCATCCACAAGCACATCACCGGTGGGAGTAAGACTGTTCCAGAGTTCAGATTAGTTCCGTTCATCATGTAGCGCCACACCCTTTTGCCACTTGCATGATGGGTTCCACGGTTCCAGACCAGAGAGTTAATGGTACTGGGCATCAATTTTTCCAGCCGTGAACCAGCAGTGGAAAAGTGCAGAATGATTTGAGATTTTGGCACCATGTTAGTGAAAAAGGGCTACTAGTATCTTTTATTCCCTGTAGAAATTCAGAATGTAATGATTCACTGACGAGTTGCTGGTAGAGGTTTATATCGTCGCTGTCCAAAGAAAAACTTTTTGTTGATTTGTACTGTTATGCCTTGATTGATTACATGAGCTACTGTTTACACTGTGTGGGAATTTCATGACGAATGGACCGACAGAAATGGCCCAAAACTGCTTGGAAGGACGTCTGGTTCCAATGACTTCCATTTAAATGTGAGGTTTTTGGCCTCTCCTGTAAAGTAGCCATTTTAGAGACACTTGTTTTTCTTTGGACAGAGACAGTATACAGTGTCCCAGGACCTCCCACAGACACCTACGTCAGGTACTGGGCTCAAGGCTTGAAGGCCAACTGTACTTCACCAGTTCGTTGTTTTGGTTGCTTCTGATTTGGTCAGAATAATCTACATGTGGTTAATAAAATCCAGGTTATACGGTAAAAAGGTTCTCACACTAAACGTCTTAAGCTGACGTTGTTGACATAGCAGCTTTTGTGATTTGCCCGTATTCAAAAACAGATTCACCCTTCAGCCCTAATTACACATCAGCCATATCGCCCACCCATAATTATGAACCTTGTCTTTGTTGTCTGCTTGTGGTCTGTTTTTGTTTGTCTTAGCTCCCCAGTCGGGGCAGGAGTCCTGTAGGAGCAATGTGGGAACTAGCTGACCTCGCTGACCAACCCCGGGACAAACATACATGCAGACTCACAAACACAAACGCTGGGCGAGAAGTTTGTTTCATTCATCTCATTACGAAAGGAAATAGCTTTCTAAAATTATCGCCGTCAGCTACGATCAGGATGTAAATTGTACATTCTTTTTTTCCTTTAAACCCCACCTACGGCGTATTTATAGACTGCAATATGACATTTCCTGCCGTCTCCCTGCTCGCCGTCGGACCTTGGAACACTGGAAAGTTATAGAGTGTCCCGAGGCCTGCAGTGGGCCAAAACTCATGATTAGTGTGTTCAGAGGGCTTCCTGATTTCCGACCAGACAGCCGTAAAAGCAGGGCTGGTGTCTGCACGACTGCCACGGGCATACGGGACACAAACAAGTATGAGGATATGACTTGACTTACGTAAAGAGAAACTAACAATAGCAAAAACAAAAACAAAACAAAAAAAATTAGGGCCCCGAGTCACCTTTCCTCGCAACGTTCCTCTAAATACAAATATGCAAATCAGGAAACATCACACAATATAACGTTTAGATGACATAATTAAATCAATATGTCCTTTGAACAGACTTTTACATATCTCTATCTGAAAATCTGACCAAGTACCACACCTGAGTCGTACAGACCAGTCAGAATGTTGGTTAACGTGAAAATGGGCAGCACTCCCCGAGTGGAAGCAGCTTAGTTAGCATAGCTGTAATGCAGTCAGAACAGACAGCATATTGGGAACAATGGTAAATTCTGTTGTACCGAAGTACATCAGGTTTAGGGTTTTTCCCTAGCTCTTAATGCCCAGTCTGAATAATCCCATCTTCTCCAGACAGCCAGCTAGCCTGTACACTCGTATTTAGTCTCAGAGATGAAGCCATCTTCATGCCCTTTCGAAACAGTAGGAAACATATTTGGAGACTGGGGTTAAAGCCTAACAGTCTGCTGTACAAACAAGCATTTAGCATTATATACAAACCTCTGTCCTGAAATACATGGTTTCATAAAAAACCTGATGGTTATTTGCCAAATATATTGAGTATTGCAGTTCTACTCTTAACCAGGATTGGTACAAAAACCAGCACTATCCTTTGGGAAGTTCCATGCAGTAAAAGGCACATACCTTTGGCAAAAAGAGTTTATATGGTAGCAGAAATGGTTCTATCCTGTAGTGGAATATTGTCGATTTGTTGGATATTTGTGTAATAAACACCTAAAATGCACCATAGGTTCACCTTGTGCCCACAGTGTGCATTCCAGACATTAGGAGTTTCATAAATATGACTGGATGTGACACAGGTTCATACTGCCAACATTTATAACTGATGCTGGGATTGATGGGATATGACCAAAACACTATAATGCCTGAATATTACTGCATACAGACCTCTGAAGTCATACGCAGCATCATGCCCATATAAGGATCCTCTCAATTACACGCCATTCAGCAGTCCAAATATGAATTATGCTGTTTGCCAGCTAATGCTACTGTGCCCTGAACTGATGTCATAGACAACCTCGCCAAAACACCCCCACGGAAACCACCAAGCGCCATCCAATGTGGTAGTTAAGTAGAGCACACTGTCTGGTGTTACTGTATATTGTTATGATGTAATATTAGACATGGTTTCTTTTTGTTTTAATGCTAATGGGCATTAGCTTACTGGGATTTTGACTCCTTAGTAGCCTTGTAATGGACTAATTGCATAATGAAGTATGACTTATGTCTGCATTCCAAACAAGACATCAGTAAACGTCACCAAGGCTGTATTCAAAGTGGCACACTACTATACTGCACACTGTATACTACAGTAGTATGTAGTGCACACTGTATACACCCCCTATGTGTGGTATACAGTACAGTAACAAGTTCTGACCTACAGTGTAGTATACTAATACAGTCACATGACCAGTTACCTCACATTTACCTCAGAGCTGTTGTTACTGTATCCACTGTTTAGAGGTAGCTGCTGCTAACACTGTTCAGTTCACCTGAGATACGGTTAGCCTAGCTGTTAGCCACTCAGCTATTTCACTCTAAAACTGATCCTCTAAAGCGAGTTCATCTTTTATTAATCCTCAGACCTGTATATTTTAACTTTCTGAGGCTCATTCTGATGAACACACACCCCACTACACCCACATTTACCTCAGAGCTGTTATTACTGTATCCACTGTTTAGAACTAGCTGCTGCTAACGCTGCTCAGTTCACCTGAAATACGGTTAGCCTAGCTGTTAGCTCCCCTCATCTATTTCACTCTAAAACTGATCCTTTAAAGCGAGTTCATCTTTTATTATTCTTTAGACCTGTATATTTAACTTTCTGAGGCTCATTTGGAGGAAAACATACCCCACTACAATCACTACACCCACATTTACCTCAGAGCTGTTATTACTGTATCCACGGTTTAGCGCTAGCTGCTGCTAACGCTGCTCAGTTCACCTGAGATACGGTTAGCCTAGCTGTTAGCTACCCTCGGCTATTTCACTCTAAAACTGAACCTCTAAAGTGAGTTCATCTTTTATTAATCTTCAGACCTGTATATTTAACTTTCTGAAGCTCATTCTGATGAACACACACCCCACTACAATCACTACACCCACAATTACCTCAGAGCTGTTATTACTGTACCTACTGTTTAGAGCTAGCTGCTGCTAACGCTGCTCAGTTCACCTGAAATATCTGCAGGAATATCTGCAGGAATATCTTTGTTTACCATCAAGTGTTTAGCATCAGACAAGACCCGTTTAGATGTGGACTCCTATGTATAGGCAGATGTAATTCATGTCTGCAGTACCTCTACAGTTAATAAACATAACATTGACAGCTTTATTAAGAATCAGTGGGGACATGTGCCTTCACCTTCTCTTGCAGCTCTTCGGCCCTGTTCTCCAGCTCCATCAGCTTCCCCTCTCGTTCAGAGGCCTTGTTCAGGTTGTCCAGCATGATGACGGTCACCTCGTCCACGTCTTTCTGGACCTGCTGCAGCCGGCCTTGTCCGTTCTCCTGTACAGAACAGCAATCAGGAAAAGGCGTAGGGTCGGGATCAGTTTTGTTGTTTGGGGCCAGAAAGGAGGTTGAGGGGTCGAGATTGTAAACAGGACAAGAATGGGCAGGAAAGACAGATAAGAAGGTCAACTGTCCTGCATTTGTCATGTGAGGAATGTTATCACCTCTTAAAAGGATGGACCCTACATTCATCTCGCAGTCCAGCTTCCTGATTACACCTGGAATCTCAGAGTACTTACGTAAAAGCCTTTTAGTGTCAAGTTTAACATGGTGTGACATTTAACTCTTAGAGTTCACAGTTAGTGCCGGCATTCAGAAAAATTATTTCCAGGGGCATGTGATAAAATGGGAATTTCACAGGGCCGGTTCTTTGGTTATACACATGTTGGTAAGAGTATCAGCCGGAAGCAAATTTAAACATAGTGCATATGAGAAAATTAATTCATTTATTCAAACAGACAACCGTTTTCAAAACTAGTAATTCCATCATATATAGTCATTATTTATTATTAATTATTAATAATAATGATGAAAATAATAATAATTTATTGATAATTTAATTATGTAATTTTTATTTGTAATCCGAGCAAACAGCAAACAAGCATGCTAATACAATGGTGGTTGTACTGTTTTTCGACAACGTGGCAAATGCTCACGGCCGTCCAACTTTTTGGAACGTTTTTGTTCGGATCAGTTTGGGAACGTTTGCTTTTTAAGTGGGATTTTTAAACCTCAGTCTGAAGTTGTGCAACTCCCCCTAGTTACTGGGATGCTACGATATTCGTATATCGTCTGATATACGATATATATATACGGCATTACAATACGTTTCCCACACTTCTTACCCCACATCAGGGGTCCACCCTGAAACTGCGGGGTTCCAGATGGTGGAAGTCGCTTACCGGGATTTGCCCTGTGAAGGACTGATGTCCTGTCCTGATGGCCTGACTGTGTTTCCAATAGTGTGAAATACCTCCATCAGCACCAACAACAGCTGTGATTGGATTTGGGATGGACTATGCCAGAACAAGTTTCTGGATGTAGGCCACATCAGTGTTCACACACTTTTGCATCAAGGAATTGTGCAGTTGGGCCAAATTTGGTGGATGCCTTCCCTGGGAAAATTCCGAGGAGAATTTCCTGTAGATTTCCCAATTATGGATTTCTGCGGTGAGGTCACAAGGGGCAGTAAAAGGGCCATATAGAAATACAGACTATATTACTCAGCAGTGCTAACAGGTCTAGACCTGGTTTCCATGTTATAAACGTCTATGCACCATCATCAGCAGATATATGCACATAAACATGCCGGTGATCATTTCGAATTCCGTCTGGAATATCGGTGCATCACTAAATGATTCCCATCGGAATGGGGGAATTCTGCTGAATCCATGAGTTGCTGTTTTATGACATTCTCCGCTTGGTCTCCCCTGCCAATGAGGCACCTGATCATACACCCCCATCCTGATCGTACTTTCCCTAGTTTCCAGTCACAGCTTTCACGGTGCTATTAGATGAATCATACACAGCACTCTGCCTGGGGGTCTGTGGGAGCTTTCCCCTGCCTCCAGTTTCACTTTCATTATTCATACTGGGCTGTGAAGCATCGCTCCTTTCTCCTCAGAGCATGCCAACTGTGCCCTAACTTGCTTTGATATACTGACGTTGCTTTTAGTTTTGTTTGCTCTGTTTGGATCGTCCGTGAAAATTTCCCGGAAAATTCCAGGAGAACCCATTTATGTCAGCTTCTTCCCGTTTAATTCGTGAGGGTCTTGACTAGTTTGTGGAGACACACACACACACACTCACACCTAGGAGGGCACTTTAGCATCTCCAATTGGGGAGGAATCCTACAGAGACACGACCAGAACATGCAACTCCACACAGAAAGGAGCCTGGTTGCCCAGCCAGGGAATCGAACCCAGGCCCTTCAGAGCGACCCGCTGCGCCATGTTGACCCCCAATCACAGTGGCAACACTTTGTCATGTTCTGAGTCCTCTAAATAAATTAAAATGGTGATACTTTGGGGTAAACTCTGAAAGACATTGAGCGGTTTACTCAAGACGCTGTAACATTCGGCTCATCTACTAGAGTTCCCTCTGACTGTTATTGTTATTTTGGGAATGCTTGCTTTGTAACTTGGTAAAGATTCTGCGGAATTACCACATGTTGTAACTCAAGAGTCTTTTGAGTTCACGGTGGCATGAAGAAAGTCCCCCCCCCAGAAACCGAAAGGCTGTAAAAGAGGAAACAGCTGCACATATTCTGAGAATCCTTTGTGTTCAATCGAAACACTTCAAGCTTCTGAGCAGCATAAGATTCAGCCTGGAGCTCGTTCCGTGGACTCTCCGCCTAAACGAACAGAATGTCCAATTTACTAGCCTGAGGCTTTTCTGTAAACCACCACACATGTAGGTTTGGTTGGATCTGATAGGTCTAACTTATCTGAGGGCTGTTATTATAAGTTCAATGTAACTGGGTTCAATTTCCCCACTCAAAAAAACGTAAGACATTGTTAATTAGGGATGCAACTATTAATCGACTTAATCGACTAAAATCAGTGACCAAACTAGTTTGCAACTAATTTAACAGTCGATTAGTTGTTGATGTCATTTCCTGCGTTAAAATAAAGACCTGGGATTGTAGATTAAATGCCTGTACAAAATTAAAAATTTGTTTACACATACAAATTTAAAATTTCGATTTTGATTAAGGAAAAACTAATTTAGGCTTGCTATGTTTTACTTTCTGCCACGTTTTCCACATGGTTTTAAATTGTGATGAATTTGATTTTGTGAATCTTAATTGTCCTCATTTTTAGTTTGCAAAACAGCTCTATAAAACAAAATTATATATAAAAAAATGATGCTCACTGCAGAATCAACTCTCTTCAACTATAAACTATCATTAATAATGCGTTTTGTAGTTTTTAAACGCCTGAAATTCCTGAATGAGTTCCGAAATTGGATCATAACTAGATCCTATTGGGATATAATAAAAATCATCGCCTTTATGTTCATTCCAAGGTTATTCAAACCATCTCAGTTGAAACAGAATTGGATTTTGACCATATCTCATTGCCCCATTATAAAAAAGAATCACTGTTATGTTCATTCCAAGGTCATTCCACAAGGTTATGGGCTTTCCAATGGATTTCAAGGATTGGAATATTGACTGACTTCTTGGATTCCTAATAAGGTTCCCAAAATGACTGGATGCTATTGTGACATCGTAAATGAAATTCCAGGTTCACTCAAATCATGGGCCGTGGCGTTTTGTTGAAAATTGTTCTAAATGTCCAATCAGAAACTGACCCGGAGATCAACACAGGGCTGTACAGTACAGCAGTTTTGAGTCTGTTGTGAGTATAAAGGAGGTCCGGTAGTGGACAGCTGTGGATCCTGTGGTTTCTGTCGTTAGGGAGTTTGAAGGGGTCAGAATAGGAGTGACTGAATGAGAGCGCTACGGTGCTGTAGTGATGTCACCCATGGAGTATTTTCCAAGTTTACTTCTCTGAAATAGCTGTGATTGGAAAAGAAACACCCTTATCAAACCTCTAGCACAGAGGTCTTCAGATCTCTATCTTGGTTCCCATCTCCGGTCCTTTATTTTGTAATCACTGAGCTAATCTGTCTATGTAAAGGATTGGCCACCTAGCGTCATATCTAAGAGTAATTCCACAATCCAGGACAGGAAACGATCCAAGGTCCAGATCTGAAGACTCTGCTCTGGCGTGTCACAGGACCGCCTGACACAGACCAAAAATAGCCATTTGTGACTAGACTTGTTGTTTTCCCAGCAACCATTAAAAGCAATATCCCAAATTCTGGAAGTCTGTTGAACTAAGCATACTGTTCTTCAGTAACACTGTTGCAATACAGGGAAAATGTGGAGGTCTGGAGGTGTAGAGGATTTCCGTGAGTAACTGTTACTGTTGCGTTTTTTGATATTAGGAATGCTGCAGTTGTCTGTTTTATCTTGGAATACTGCATTTGATTGTATTAATGAAATGTATCCAAGATGATTTCCCTTTTGCTGGTTGAATGGCCACTAGGGGGCACTGCAGAAAGAGTCTACAGCATGCACTGGACTGGATGCCCAGACTAAGTGACTCCTAGTAGTACTAGCTACAGTTAGCCACACCTGCTCCAACTACTCAAGGTCTTCCCAAATCCCTGATTGGCTAGATCAATAAGTTGGCTTGTAAAAGCTATTTGCTATTCTTCTTATTATTATTATTCTACGCTCACTTTTCGAAACTTTTCTCGTCCCACAGTTTTCGAGCTAGAACCACCAAACTTCACACAGTTGTAGACCCCATAGCGTAGATTTATGCTTGTGCTTTTTGAAGCGATCCGACTTACAGATTCCGAACAGTTTTCCTTGGAAAACCGATTTTTCCCATAGGGAATGACTAGGGCCCCGTTCAACATGTTACAGCTCAGTCCAACCCATGTACTACACAGGCCACAGGCCACACTTCTCAATACACACACACACAGACTTTTACAAGCCAACTTGTAAAAGTTCGTTCACAAACTTTCGCTTCCTAGTTTGCATTAGAGTTAAGCAAAGGGGCGGGGCTGCATCTTGGATATAGGTTGGAACTAAACTGCAGAATCCAAAAGAAGGTGGATTGTACACCCTTATATATTCATTACGAATTCATTTCAATTCCTTCTGAAATTCCTGATTGGGTTTGGAAATTGGATTGTAAGAGATCCTACATTAATAAAATCATCGTCTTCATGTTCATTCAAACCATTTCAGTTTAAACGGAATCGTTGTTTTGTTCATTACAGGGTCATTCCCCAAAGTTCTGGGCTTTCTGGTGGATTTCAGGGATTGGAAGACTACTAGATCCTGTTCTGCCATTATAAATGAAAGTCCATTCAAATCAATTCCTGAATTGGATTGTTACTAGATGTTCACTGTGACACCATCAACGAAAACTCTTGTTATATTTATTCCGAGTTAATTCCACTGACTTCTGGGATTCCCTGTGAGATTCAAAAATTGGAAGATCCTACTGTGTACTATGTGACATTATAAATGAAATTCCACGCAAATTATAGATCGTGGCTGGTTTTGTTGAAAACTGTTCCAAACTTCCAATCGGAAATCCAGTAGCAGATGTACCATCATCTACAATGAGGCCTGGTGAAAAAAAAGCCTAGATCCAGGAATTTCAAACTTCCCCCCATAATGATCCATTCCACGCTTTGGAAAACGTTACGGGTGGAGTCCTCATGATTCAGGCATGGATTTTTTGGAATGTTCTCTGCCATCTGAACACAGTCTAGGAAAGTGCTTCCCTGGGGAATATTTGGGTGTTCTCCCTGCTCCAACCCATCTGATCCATCCAACTGGCAAATCCTTCCACAAGCAACTTTGCTCAGTGCACAGAATATCAATCAGGGCTTGTTTTCCGAAAGTAAGGCTTCTTAAGGGCAAACAGTGTTAAAGCGTTTTTGGGAAACATTCCCCGATGCGGTTCTGAAGAGGTCTGGTTGCTGTAAATGCGGGAATGTGATTCTGGAAGGGTGCCCCTACATTTATTCTCCCTGCGGCTCCGTCAGGCCCAGTTACACAAAAGACAAAGCGGCCTGTGCCTTATAGATAAACATGCCACCAAAACTCACAACACGGCCATTGTGACCAGCACAAGCGTCCGGATTCTGAAACCCACGGATTTCAAGATGAGGATGGACCAGCCAGCCGTCTGCCAAACAAAGGGAGCCATATATAAGGGAGCACGGAACGCTGAGCTGCGAGAGGAAGCGAGGGGTTCACTAGGTTCACGGACAAAGTGGTGAGTGACCCACAAAGAGCCGGGAAACTGTCACGAGGGAGATGAATGGACATCCGAGCAAATTTGACTCATTTTTCATATTCGCCCACCTTGCAGCGCATAAACAGCACACGGCTCCGAGGCACAATAACAGGAAACAGACGTAGGTGAGCATTATGACACCAAACTCCCCTTTCCAAGATTCCAGTGACAGATGAATAAAAATGTCCCGGGGTCATTCGAGTGAAATCCAGAATTGCTGATGGAGATCGGGATTCGGATTTTTACCACATTCCGTTATAAATATGATAAATAAATATCTGCATTATGTTCACCGCATATTCATTCGAATCAGTTCTGGAATTCTTTATAGAATTCCCTGTGGCCCAAAACAATTTCATCAGGAACGATTTCAAATCGAAGTACATTAGGATAAATCTTGGAATTTCTGATTGGGTTCTGGAATAGGATAGGGACATAATGGAAAATGCTGTTGTGTGCATTCCGAGTTCATTCCACTGACTTCTGGAATTCCCAGTAAGGTTAAAAATGGATGATATGTGGATCCTATTTTGACATCATAAATGACATTCCGAGTTCATTTAAATAAAGTCCAGAATTGTTTATAGGATTACTGAATCGGACCATTACTAGATCTACATTGTGACATCACAAATGAAAATTGCCATCCTGTTTATTCATTCCACCAAGTTGTGGAATTCCCAATGGGAATTGCTTGGGAAGTGGTAGGCTGTTGTATCCTAATATGACATCGTATATGAAAAACATCCATTAGGCATAATTCCGTTCCGTTATGCTGATTCCCAGTTCTTTCATTATTCATATGGAATTTGCAACAGGATTCTGGAATCGGATTGCCAGGAGCTCCACTGGAACACCATTATGTTACATTTCAAAACATCCTGTCATCGTGGAGACTGAAGACTTGGCCACAGTTGTAACACTGACCCTGTAAAAGCATTGCGGCTACTTTGAGGACCGATTTTCCGAAGTCTGAAGTGGGATAAGCCCTACTAACTCATATGTGAATATAGTCGGTGTTTGAATGAGCAATGACAGGACATGCCTCCCTCCTTACTTCCTTCTTTAGCCTCCTTCCTTCCTTTCTCCCGCCCTTTTTCTCTCATTCTCTTCCTCTTTTATCTTTTTAAAGCTCTACGAAACCTGGAATTTCCTCAGATCTAGGCAAACCCCTCTCTCCGGACACCACGCATTCCCAATCAAAGCCACAGCTGGGTCTGGCCTCACCATTAGAGCACATTAAAGGATCAATAAAGAAGGAAAATCCCCTTTTATCCGGCATCACAATGAATGAGACATACTTTAAAGCCTATCTGTTGCCAGGTACAGTGCAAGATGGGATCGGACGGACTGTGATATTCCTGTAATGAATCCATTATTCCTAAAGGAATTCCATTATTATTCCTTTATCCCATTTTTAATAGCATTACTATGTAATCTATAGCATGTTCATGCTTTAACTCAGTAATTCAAACACCTGACATTTGGGCCAGGCATGTCGGGAGCAGGAGGAACACCCTCATGACCAGGGTTAAAGAGTGCTGCTGTAGATCGGACGCGGTTTTCCACTATTATCCCACACGGCTGCTGCACAAAGAGGTGCTACGCTAGTTGATTAAATGGGCAAGCTGTAAACTGGTCATTTAGAGTGATCACTAGGTGCTCCACAGTGGTGGTTAATGGAACCAGACGTCCGCCCTCTAAAAACTCCCTCACAGACAGTTAGTACATGAAATAGCTCCATAGATGGAATTTCTGTGATTCCAAAATAATAATCCCAATAGCTTTAATAATAGGCTTCCACTATTTTACCATCATCAGCATGACACATGAACACTAAGGAGACACATGCAGACTCACTGATAGTGTGGGACAGTAAATAAACTGGCACAGCCCCCTGGTTCCCATCAGGCTTTGCAAGACTTTTGTTCAAGTGAACCAGACACAAATTCTGAAAATTGGTGGGATTCCTCTTTAATACAGGACAAGCAGGAGGCCTAGGGAGTTACCATCTCACAGACTGTTGAATGCTACCGTGTCAGATCCACTTTCCACAGGAGTTATCTCTGTGGGAGAAGCACAAGCCAGCCTGTAAGAGGTTCCAGCAGAGATGTACAGAGAGCCATCAGGCCTGATAAGAGCACAAATAGCTTACCATGTTTGTCTCTGTGAGTGTGCTGCGCTGTTCTCAACGGAGAGCTGTCACCCGCTACTCGGCATCTGAAAGAAAGACCCCAGAAATCCGCCCCAGAGACTCGTTTAAAGGTGGGCACGAAGGACAGAAAGAATTCCCCTTCAAGAGCAGGATATCTCCGGCCTCTGTTCTCTTCTCTCTCTTTATCTCTCTCTTCTGTCTGGCTGAAGTGAAAACTTTCCTGTCGCTACGCTCGTATTGCATATGTCACTATACGCTGCTACGTTGAGTTTCCCACCCCTATTGAGATAGGCCCCGCCTCCCCTACGCAGGGATTGGCTGTATCGTCAGAGGTTTAAGCAGTCCTGCTTTGTAGACAGAGATATCAGCCAATGCTAGGGCGGGTAGGCGGGGCTCTTGACGGAAAACGAGCGGGAAAAAAAATAAACACAGACCGTATGTGTAAACATACAGTTAATGTATTTTGCCCCTAAGAAGCGGCACTATTTATTATTTATTATGTGATACTTATTACGTACAATAAAAATAGTACTTTGGTTACTTGTCGTTTTACAAACGAATAAAAAAGTCAAATAATACATTTTCAAAAAAATCACAAACTATTTACTTTCTCTGGTCGTTATCAATATTGTTATAATTAATATTTATTTAGTGATAATGGCGCTTTTGTTAACTATTTTATTCCCATATTTACATATTAAGGCCAAGTAGGTCAATTGCTTAAAATATGGTTTGCCCCAATACGGGTGGGGAAAAATGCATAAGACACACCCCTTCAAAGCTCGAGCAAGTTTCACGAGAAGGCGTTTTTAGGCTAACAAACGTTAGTGAGAGTTAAAGTGTAAGTGGTATCCCGTTTAAAATGTCTCATTCGTGCCTCGGTTTAGGAAAACAAGTCGAATAAGCCTACATGTTCGGGGTTTTACCTCAGAGAGCTGGATGGGAAACCCCCCGCGAGGCTGACCACGCCGCCGAGGGAGCTGCTATCAGTGGAAAGCAGGCGTGTGTGGCTGAGATGTTAGTGATATTTCTCAATTTCATTTGAGTGCTAGTCCAGCTGGAAACACCTTCACGAGCCCCTCTCTGGAAGTTCCTGAGGCCTGATTGCAGGAAACCGTCTGGTCCGGTTTTTCAGGACGGGCTCATATTGCCTGGCTGGGAGGTCAGACTCTGGAAGAAAACCATTATAGAGCAGCCTGGCTAGACACCAGCAAAACCAGCATGGCTGGACACCAGCAAAAATAGTATATAGAGCAGCATGACTGGACACCAGCAAAAATAGTATATAGAGCAGCATGGCCGGACACCAGCAAAACCAGTCTATAGAGCAGCATGGCTGGACACCAGCAAAACCAGTCTATAGAGCAGCCTGGCTGGACACCAGGAAAACCAGTCTGAGAAGCATGACTGGACACCAGCAAAACTAGTCTATAGAGCACCATGGCTGGACACCAGCAAAACTAGTCTATAGAGCAGCATGGCTGGACACCAGCAAAACTAGTCTGTAGAGCACTATGGCTGAACACCAGCAATACCTGTATATAGAGCAGCATGGCTGGACACCAGCAAAACCAGTCTATAGAGCAGCATGGCTAGACACCAGCAATACCTGTATATAGAGCAGCATGACTGGACACCAGCAAAACTAGTCTATAGAGCACCATGGCTGAACACCAGCAAAAACAGTCAATAGTGCAGCATGGTTAGACGCTAGCAAAACCACACAATAGAGCAGCATGGCCGGACACCAGCAAAACCAATCTATAGAGCAGCATGGCTGGACACCAGCAAAACTAGTCTATAGAGCAGCATGGCTGGACACCAGCAAAACCAGTCTATAGAGCAGCATAGATGGACACTGGCAAAACCAGTCTATAGAGCAGCATGGCTGGACACCAGCAAAACCAGTCTATAGAGCAGCATGGCTAGACACCAGCAAAAGCTGTCTATAGAGCAGACTGGCTTGACACCAGAAAACCGGTCTATAGAGCAACATGGCTAAACACCAGCAAAACCAGTCTATAGAGCAGCATGGCCGGACACCAGCAAAAACAGTCTATAGATCAGCCTGGCTGGACACCAGCAAAAATGGTCTATAGAGCAGCCTGGCTAGAAACCAGCAAAACCAGTCTATAGGGCAGCCTGGCTAGAAACCAGCAAAACCAGTCTATAGAGCAGCATGGCTAGACACCAGCAAAAGCTGTCTATAGAGCAACATTGCTAAATACCAGCAAAACCAGTCTATAGAGCAGCCTGGCTGGACACCAGCAAGACCAGTCTATAAAGCAGCATGGCTGGACACCAGCATAAGTAGTCTATATAGCAGCATGGCTGGACACCAGCAGGACCAGTCTATAAAGCAGCATGGCTGGACACCAGCAAGACCAGTCTATAGAGCAGCATGGCTGGACACCAGCAAAACCAGCCTAGAGCAGCAATGCTGGACGCCACCTAGATGCTGGTATACTGGATGACCAACTAAACCAGAACCAGACCAGCATAAACCAGCACTGAATGCATGCTGGCCTGTGCTGTCACTAATTAACCCTCCATCACTACATCTACCTCCATAACTGAGTCTTCACCTTCACCACTCACTCTCCCTTCACCACTGACTCTCGCCTTCCATCACTGACTCTCCCTCCATCATGTCTGAGAGTGAAGGGGTCCGTGACTTTCCGCTGTTTACATCTTCCGGGCCGCAGAGAATTAGGAAAAATGAAGAGACAGAACACGATGACCCTGGACGCCATCAGCTCAGCATCTGTTCTCAGCTGGGATCAATTGACACCCTTTTGGACACCATTGATGGTTGCTTGGACACTATAAGTGCTTCCCTCACTTCAGTGCAAGCAGCTCTTGTTGACCCATCCTGAAAAGTTACCTCAGATGAGTTCAGAGCTCCAGCACAGAAGACACTCATTGACCCATTGACGTTACTAGAACTGGGGACGGCGAAAAAATGTTAAACTCAGAAAGAATGGAGGAGTCCACACCCCATACCTCTCGCCAAATCTCTGTCCTCAGTGCTACTGAAATGGTCCACAGGAAATTGAACCAGCACACACGCAGGCCTCCCCGGAGTGTGCTGTTATGTTTTCGTCATTATCCAGACAAAGAGGCAGTTCAGAGGGCTGCACTTGATTCAAGATGATTGAGAATCATGAAGGAAAGAAGATACACAAAGATAGCCATCTAGGAGTCAATCAGGACCTCGCTGTCAAGGTCCTGGGGGGACAAAGTGAGTTGAGGCAGGTGAGAAAAGAACTCTGAACCCCCGAATATTTAAGGATTTGCCCATCAAGTGTTCACAACGAGAAGATCCACCTGTTCCCCATGCATGCAGCCGCAAAGGGTGTTGTGGAAGGTATAGCGAACCATAACCACTAGCCTGCTTAAAGCACAGCCGTGTTTAAATCGGTCCCGTTTTGTTTTTGTCTATTTGTCTTTGCACTACATTATTTATATATATATACACACTGCTCAAAAAAATAAAGGGAACATTTAAACAACACAATATAACTCCAAGTCAATCAAGCTTCTGTGAAATCAAACTGTCCACTTAGGAAGCAACACTGATTGACAATCAGTTTCAAATGCTGTTGTGCAAATGGAATAGACAACAGGTGGAAATCATTGGCGATTAGCAAGACACACTCAATAAAGGAGTGGTTCTGCAGGGGGTGACCACAGACCACTTCTCAGTACCTATGCTTTCTGGCTGATGAAGTCACTTTTGAATGTTGGTGGTGCTTTCACACTCATGGTAGCATGAAAGGGACTCTACAACCCACACATCCAGCTCATCCAGGATGGCACATCAATGCGAGCTGTGGCAAGAAGGTTTGCTGTGTCTGTCAGCTTAGTGTCCAGAGCCTGGAGGCGCTACCAGGAGACAGGCCAGTACACCAGGAGACGTGGAGGAAGCCCTAGGAGGGCAACAATCCAGCAGCAGGACCGCTACCTCCGCCTTTGTGCAAGGAGGAACAGGAGGAGCACTGCCAGAGCCCTGCAAAATGACCTCCAGCAGGCCACAAATGTGCATGTGTCTGCACAAACGCTTAGAAACCGACTCCATGAGGATGGTATGAGGGCCCGACGTCCACAGATGGGGGTTGTGCTCACAGCCCAGCATCGTGCAGCACGCTTGGCATTTGCCAGAGAACACCAGGATTGGCGTGGAGAGTGATCTGCTGCCTGCAACATCCTTCAGCATGACCGGTTTGGCAGTGGGTCAGTAATGGTGTGGGGGGTGGCATTTCTTTGGAGGGTCGCACAGCCCTTCATGTGCTCGCCAGAGGTAGCCTGACTGCCATTAGGTACCGAGATGAGATCCTCAGACCCCTTGTGAGACCATATGCTGGTGCGGTTGGCCCTGGGTTCCTCCTAATGCAGGACAATGCTAGACCTCATGTGGCTGGAGTGTGTCAGCAGTTCCTGAAAGATGAAGGCATTGAAGCTATGGACTGGCCCCCCCGTTCCCCAGACCTGAATCCGATTGAGCACATCTGGGATATCATGTCTCGCTCCATCCACCAACGTCACGTTGCACCACAGGCTGTCCAGGAGTTGGCGGATGCTTTAGTCCAGGTCAGGGAGGAGATCCCTCGGGAGACCATCCGCCACCTCATCAGGAGCATGCCCAGGCGTTGTAGGGAGGTCATACAGGCACGTGGAGGCCAGACACAACACTGAGCCTCATTCTGACTTGTTTTAAAGACATTACATCAAAGCTGGATCAGCCTGTAGTGTGTTCTTCCATTTTAATTTTGTATGTGACTCCAAATCCAGGCCTCCATTGGGTAATAAATTTGATTTCCAATGATGATTTTTGTGTGATCCTGTACCTGAACGGGATCTGATGAATGAACCTGTAACTGACGAAGTCACCTGCCTGCTATGGTGGACAGTTCTTTTGTAGAGGTCTGGTTCAGGCTATTGTTTCTGTTTAAAGAATCGGGGCGCTGTTTCCTGGGCTTGTTTCTCTGAACGGCGTATGCTATACTTTGCAGTGACTGGCGTAGGCTGTGTACGCTTCAGTTGTTTATCATCCCACCTCTCGCATGTGGTCTGGTGACCTAGTTTTACTTAGTGTGTCCTGTCCTTTGGGGATAGGGTTAAGGGTGGGCACAAAGGGGTTTTTGTTGTGTGGGTGTCAATTTTAAACCTTGGCCCCTGAGGTTTTCTGTTTCATCTTTGCAGTTACTTCTTGCTTGTTTACTTCATGGATGGCTGTTTTAGATTGAAGATTTAGAGCATGTTATAAAAAGAAACAACAGTTTGTCTTTACCGAAGAACGATATACATCAGGAAACCCATTCATTAGAACCTGAACATTCATTCATTCATCTTTATGCTGGTTGTCCTGCTGGCTCGTGGGGGGTTCTGGAGCCTATCCAAGTGCTCAATGGGCCGAAGGCAGGAAACACCCAGGACACAGCACCAATCCATCACAGATTGGACATTTAGAAGGTTTTTGGGTTTGACACCTACGTCTTGACACCAAAAATTCATGTCCCAAAATGTGGATTGTCTGAATTTATGGCTGATACAATTTCACTATTGAATCAGAACCGCATCTGGGTCTTTTGGCTGATGATTTCAGTTGGACCTTGGATCCGAATTTCTGTTGATTGAAATTCTAGATCCTCCTCAGTGCTAAGCGAAGTGTTCTAGAAATCTGGCCTTGCCATTTGGGGGGAAGGGAACCTGTTAGCTGAGGCGTGTACTCTTTATTCCAACCCTCCTAGTCCAATCCGTCTTGTAACAGTAAGTTAGTAGAGCCTGACTGCTTTATTTCACTATACATGCACATGAAGGTAGGCATCCCAATACACTAGAGCAAGACTTGGAAGTTCAACCCTCTTTACTCATCATCCCACCTAGATTTCGGGATGACAACAAGCAATCAGCTGCGTGATCGATCACCCCATTGGACTCTATAGGCCACAATTAGTGCCAACGTTTGGAGGCAGAAGTGCATTTGCATAAATATTTTCCTGCTCAGTCAAATTGAGCTGCCTTTTTAAACCTACCCTAGATCAGACCCTGATCATAACAGGAAATGAGTGCCCTCTCTGATGTTCTGGTGAGGTTCTAAATACATGGAACTGGGTTCTTTGCTTGAGGTGACAGGAAATGTAACCCACAGTGTCTTCACTGAGCTACCAGGTATTGGCTTTTGCCCCACATCCGCCCAAGTTTTTCATTAACTCCGTCATCAGTCCTATGTAATGACCTCTTGACATTTTGAGCCTGCCCCTTGCATCTTTTTGAGCCTTGTCGTTTAGATAATAATTACCTGGCCACCGTTTATC
Source organism: Prochilodus magdalenae (assembly GCA_024036415.1). Taxonomy (NCBI): domain Eukaryota; kingdom Metazoa; phylum Chordata; class Actinopteri; order Characiformes; family Prochilodontidae; genus Prochilodus; species Prochilodus magdalenae. The sequence goes on along the minus strand of JAMWET010007453.1, from coordinate 133,005 downwards.
CTGTCAATTCTACCTTTTAACCAGACTGATTAAGGGACTAGACCCCGTCCGCACCTCCTCAGTTAGAGTATGTCAGTCATCGCTTTGCCCACTCATTACTAACATCAGTGCATCTCTCAGTTCAGGTGTTGCTCCTTCCAGGCTAAAATTGACTGCTATTGGTCCAGTCCTCAAAAAGTCAGGACTTGCATCAGATGATTTGAACACTTACCGCTCCATGTCCAACCTTCCTTTCCTGAGCAAGGTTCTTGAATGTGCGGTCTCTGTCCAACTTAAAGAACACCCCACCTCCAGTGTCCTCTTTGAGCAGTTTCAGTCTGGATTTAGAGCAAACCATAGTACTGGGACTGCTGTGGTGACGGTTATAAAAGACCTATGGTTGGCAGCTGATTCTGGTCTCGTGAACATTCTTGTCCTCTTGGATCTCACAGCTGCATCTGATACAGCCTGTCATGGTATGTTTTTGCTAGACTGGGATCACTGACACCACAATTGCTTGGTTTGGGTTACATCTCACTGATTTGTCACTTTGGGCGGCATCAGGTCAGAAACCCAGACTCTCTCTTAAGGTGTCCCTCAGGGTTCAGTTCTTGGCCCCCTTCTTTTTCTCATCTATTTGCTTCCACTTGGTGATCTTCAGTTTCACTGTAACATGGAGGATTTATATCTGCTCCAAGCCCTCTGATACCACCTGATAAGTCGCCTGGTTGACATTAAAGGTTGGGTGGTGAAGAATTTTTAAAAAGATAAGATAAGATAGAGATGTTCTTCAAAGTGTAGAACAGACTAGTGTAGAATAGACTAGTGTAGAAATAGACTACTGTAGAATAGACTAGTGTAGAAATAGACTACTGTAGAATAGACTAGTGTAGAAACAGACTAGTGTAGAAATAGACTAGTGTAGAGATAGACTAGTGTAGAGATAGACTACTGTAGAATAGACTAGTGTAGAAATAGACTAGTGTAGAAATAGACTAGTGTAGAGATAGACTAGTGTAGAAATAGACTAGTGTAGAAATAGACTACTGTAGAATAGACTAGTGTAGAAATAGACTAGTGTAGAGATAGACTACTGTAGAATAGACTAGTGTAGAAATAGACTAGTGTAGAAATAGACTAATGTATAAGTAGACTAGTGTAGAAGTAGACTGGTGTAGAGATAGACTGGTCTAGAGGTAGACTGGTGTAGAGATAGACTGGTCTAGAAGTAGACTGGTGTAGAAATAGACTAGCGTAGAAATAGACTAGTGTATAGGTAGACTAGTGAGGGGAGCGGCTGTAATACAGTCTGACGGCCGGAAGGAAGGGTCTGCAGTATCTCTCCTTCACACACTGCGGGTACAGCAGCCGGGCACTGAAGGAGCTGCCCAGTGCTTCCAGAGAGTGGTACATGGGGTGGGACAGGTTCTTCAGCATGTGTTTGAACTTAGTCCTCATTCTCCTGTCCCCCACCACCTCCACTGGGTCAGGAGGACACCCCAGGACAGAGCTGGACTTCTTGAGGACTCTGTTCAGTCTCTTCCTGTCAGTATCTGAGATGCTGAAATGGTAATAAATCTGAAGGCCATTCTCATTTCTTCTCCTTCCACCTTCAGGAAAATCAGTCCTGCACTATCTGTCCTGAGACTGATCACATCCTCAGTGGCTCAGGTCAGTAACCTTGGTGTTATTGTGGAGTCTACCCTTTCTCTGGAGGCTCATATTAACAACGTTGCTTGATGGCGTCGCTCACTCCCTGACTCTGTAGCTGAAACCCTTATACATGCCCTCATTTCATCCAGACTGGATTACTCCAGTTCAGTCCTAGTTGAGCTCCAGAAGCTCCAGAGCTCTTTGAATCTTCTGGGCTGTTGTCCAGATATTATCCGGTTAGCTAATTCTCATTTGCTCTGTGTCCCTCCACCAAATTGCGAACGTATGGTGAAAGAGCTTCCAGGGTTGTAGGTCCAAAGTTATGAAATTTGATCCCACTGTATGCTCATACCTGCTCATCACCATCCATTTATAAGAGGCAATAAAATACTTACCATTTTAAGATTGCTTTTCCGAATTTGTAGTTTTACTCAGTAACATTCTTAGAGTGTATTTATTTATTTATGTATCTATTTATATATTTATTTTAATAGTTTCATTGTTTTGTAAGGTTTTTAATTATAGCTGCATGTTCTGTCACTTTGTCACGTTGTTTCTTTAAATGGTAAAGTGTCCTTGAATGTCTTATAAATTAATTAAATTAAATTTAATTTAATTATTATTGTTACCTGTATTTCAAGAATCCTGTTAGACTCAATACCTGCAACTTGGAAAACGCCATCAGTTTGTTTACTTGGAACTGTGCATCCTTCAGACCTCGGGTCTTCAAAAGCGGACCTTGAATCCAGTTTCCAGTCCTGGATTTTGTTCTCGCTGGAAGATTTGTAGACCCCTGATTCAAGCTTACTAAATATTGACTTCAAATTTATGGCCAAAGCTCATGAACTTTGGTGTTGCCCAAAGTAACTGACCAGACTCACAGAGGGGGGGGGCATCCTCCTCTGGTCCAAACTACAAATTGAAATTGTTCAAGTAACATCAATTGACTATCTAATTATGCTGATCTAGTCGTCGTGGTGACGATGAAGTCAATGAAATAATAATAATAGTCCGGTTCGGTAGGAATAGAGGAAAAATGAGTCTGCAGCGGGAAAGCCTCGTTAGTCCTTATCGCGTTAGGCAGGGCAGGCAAGAAGCTGGTTAGGGGCAGATAGCATGGAGACCCGGTCAGTCTTCCTTCAGTGTCTGGCTGGGCAAGTAGGCAGCCTGTCAGAGGCGTGCAGCAGGGAGGCTTCAGTAGCAAGCCGGACCGGAGGGCAGCCAGTCCACATTTATTGTTACACCGTGGAGTGGACTTCAACTTTACCACACCAGAGAGGTTTCATTTGAAGCCCAGATTTTATTAGCCTAGCTAAAGTTTTCCATTCTGATCCCCAACCTACAGTTATTTCCAGTAGCCTAGTGTCCCAGGTTACGTGGGACGAAGGGCTAGTTGTAGCCTAGCCTCCCGTCTGATGCAGCTGCTTCTAAGTTACTCCGGACAGTAATGGTGAGATGTGTGGTTACTTGGGCCAATAAACACCACTTCTACCCCGCATGGAGTGCGTCCTGGGCGTGTGTCTTTAGAGAGTCCCGGGACCCGTGTCTGGCTCCTGCACCGCACCTTTTCACCTTTTCACCTTTTCACCCTTACAACACGTTAATCAAGGTACGAAACAAGGCTACCACTGAATAACCCCATTCCAGTTTTCCAAAATCCTCACCGTCTTACCAAACCAAGTTTCCCATTCCATTTAGCCGCAGTGGGTTTAAATTACTTGGGCATTTTTAACAGAAAACTTCAATAATCCTTTTACTAAAAACCCCAGATCTCTTGTAAATCAAACCAAGATTGGCCTAGCTAACTGGTGTTCTCTCCCAGGGCCCTTGTTTTGGTAGGACAGCTGTTGAATGAATGCTCTGCCTCTGTAACTTTATTTGTTTTCTGTCTAGTTCATTTCTGAGAGGGTTAAATGGCCAAGTGTAATTTGGAACAGCAGGAAACCCCAGACTTAAGTTAGCTAATCTGTTGAAGACTGTTGAGAACAAGGGAGCCGGTGACCAGTTTATGACGGTTCAGCTTAGAGGAAACCTATAGTTAGCTGGTGTGCCGACAGAACGTATTCAGTCTGGGTAAATATGGAGTCCATGATGTGCTTTTACCAATTTAATTGATAAAATGTTTACCATTTATATATATATATATATATATATATATATATATATATATATATATATATATATATATATATATATATAAGGAGTAAAAATAAAAAGAAAACGGTGTTGTATTTGAAACCCTGTTGGCCTGGAATGACATAGAAAGTGGTGAAAGATACCTAAATGGAAATGTCGAGGACTTGTAAATTGGTTCAGACATTGTATTCCACAGATCTCCTGTTTTCAGACAGAGTTTTGATGTCTGTTTTGGGGGGATCTTGGAAAAACATGAGTTATCAAAACTTTCATCTTTAATAGACACTTCATTAAGACCCTGTTGGATGCAGAGGGAGATTGAACAGCTTTTCACCAAGCAGTGTGATTCCAGAGGGTTGATTTCAAAGCTTTAGCTACAGGGGTTGGACAATGAAACTGAAAAACCTGTAATTTTAGTGTGGGAGGTCTCATGGCTAAATTGGACCAGCCTGGTGGCCAATCTTCATTAACTGCATATTGCACCAGTAAGAGCAGAGTGTGAAGGTTCAGTTAGCAGGTAAGAGCACAGTTCTGCTCAAAATACTGCAATGCACAGAACATTATGGGTGACATACCAGAGTTCAAAAGAGGACAAACTGTTGGTGCACGTCTTGCTGGCGCATCTGTGACCAAGACAGCAAGTCTTTGTGATGTATCAAGAGCCACGGTATCCAGGGTAATGTCAGCATACCACCTAGAAGGACAAACCTCCACCAGCATCACGTAGTGACCTGGCCACTATCCTGCAAGAAGAATGGCTTAAACTCCCTCTGACCACTGTGCAGGACGCAGTATATGTCATTCCCAAGACCAACTGACGCTGTATTGGCTGCAAAAGGAGGCCCTACACCATACTAATAAATGATTGTGGTCTAAAACCAGGTGTTTCAGTTTCATTGTCCAAACCCTGTATGTTGTCCAGTGATGTCTGATTTGTTAGGGAGGACTGAGATACACTGGACGACATAGCATAGAGCTTTGAGAGAGACAAACCAGAACAGATTCAGCTGGAATGTAGGTTACTGACCAAACCAGAAGCAAGCCGGATTATCAGATTCATATTTTCAGATTCAATGATTCATATCTTTGCCTAGAGGAACAGAGGGTTCTCACTTCTCCCCTTTTCAGACTATGTAACCTGTTCCCTTATAGACAATACCAACAGTATGGTTATAGCTGAAAGGCACTGTACCAGTATATACGATCTATACCAAACTGATTTAACTAGGAGTTAAAACACAGTTCAGACTTTTAATGGCCTTTCTGCGATGACTGTATGCCTTAATCATTAGATTAGATTAGATTAGATTAGATTAGACTGTCAATTAATGTCTCTCAAAGCTCTATGTTGTCCAGTGTATCTCAGCCCTCCCTAACAAACCTAAAGGGCATTTGGAAAAGAGACCCGGAGGAGGAGTTTGACCAAGACGTCTATAGTGTATCTCTACCAGTGTTAGTTAGTTCTGTGTTTATTAGTGGAGTCTATCAGTGTTTTAAACCAGCAAGCACATTTGTTCGTTCTTTCTGGGCGTGTGATAAAACCAGATTCCTTTTGGAAGGAAGCACATTATGTAATACAGGGACATTTTAATATACAGTTTACAAAGTCCTTATAACAACATTTTCAGATTATTATTTTTGGCTTTTATAGCAAAGGCGGGTATTTCACTTCCTGGACTCTTCCCCTCAGGCTCCATCTCTAAATCTATGGCTTTTCCAAATAGCCTCTCTGCTTCCCCTTGAGAAACTAACTGTTAAACAGCATCAGAAATCTGAAAGGCTTTGGCTAATAGGAATCCCCTCTGGAGTTCTTCCCAGACTCTGGTTTAAACCGTTTTATTTGTTTACAGATTTTTGATTGTTTAGTTTTTTTTATCAGTGGTGTAGTATGGTATGGTTACTGAAGCTCCTCAGGTTGTGTTGTAGCCACCACTGCTTAAAAAGTCCATGTTGCATTACATTTACATTTCTGGCATTTAGCTGACACTCTTATCCAGAGCGACTTACAAGGTTAATCATATTAGAGGTAGGCCAGTGTAGTGTTAGGAGTCTTGCCCACGGACTCTCATTGGTGCAGCACAGCAGTAATCACCCAGACCGGGATTCGAACCCCAGTCTCCCATGTGTGGTAGTGGCTACTTGGTGGGTAGTGGTGTTATCCACTGAGCTCACCAACCACCATTACAACACTTTGATGTGCTGATAAGGCCTTTATCCATTTTCCCGCTGGGTGAACATTCCGGAAATACACACACATGGTATACTGTTATACCGTTAGCTCAGATATACACACAATGGATGGATGGATGAATGGATGGATAATTGAAGCGTGACGGCCCATAGGAAAATTAAATCAGTACTCAAGGGAGAACGGTGTATGAGCTTGTATGACCTTATGACCTTGTATTAGTACTGTTTACTGTTTGTAAACTTTTTTTTAATTGTGCCTCCATGGCCTAGTTGTGGTAATGGTTGAGAATCTCTGTGCTAGGAAAACCCCGTCCTGAACTGGGGGAACTTCTAAGAAACCATAGCTGGACTGTCAGCTGTCTTCAAAGCGTTGGCACAATAGAAAGAACTGACTGCCACAGCCTGGCATTCTTCAAATGGCCTGTGTCTGATATAGGAACACCACCTGGTATGATGGCTTACGCAGAGGCTAGCAGTCAGACTCCCCATGCTTACATGAGGCAGTTGTGTATTACTTGCTGGTTACTGTACCATATGACATGGTGAATCCTGTCCAGCTAATAACACACCCTGTGCACAGTAGCCATATGCTGGAGCACCCTGTACGTTGGTTTGGCAAGCCGGATTATCAGATTCATATTTTCAGATTCAATGATTCATATCTTTGCCTAGAGGAACAGGGGGTTCTCACTCCTCCCCTTTCACCCTTCATTGTTTGCTATCTAGTTCAGACTATGTAACGTGTTCCCTTATAGACAATACCAACAGTATGGTTATAGCTGAAAGGCACTGTACCAGTATATACGATCTATAGATGTACCAAACTGATTTAACTAGGAGTTAAAACACAGTTCAGACTTTTAATGGCCTTTTTGCTATGACTGTAAACCTTAATCATTAGATTAGATTAGATTAGATTAGATTAGATTAGACTGTTAATTACTTAATTAGATTAGATTAGATCAGATTAGATTAGACTGTTAATTACTTAATTAGATTAGATCAGATTAGATTAGACTGTTAATTACTTAATTAGATTAGATTAGATTAGATCAGATTAGATTAGACTGTTATATTATATTATATTATATTATATTATATTAATCCGACACTAGGAATAATCCGTCCGGGTCACCAGCCTGCCGTTATTCCTAATGATCATAGGTAATCTATAACCTGGGTGCACATCAGGAATATCTGCAATGAAGTTTCGGTCAGCTCGTGATTCGCCAGCCTCTGTTACTGGTTTAAGATGACAGTGACAGTGTTGAACTCAGCGCTCTCGACAGCCGAGCACAGGAAGGCCTGAAAACCACTTAAAACAGTGAAAGAAATGAAAGAAAGGAAAACAGCCACCTTTAGCAGAACGTGCACGCTTCCGGAGGCCACGCCGTTTACTCGTGTTCGGTCTGAACAGCCTGTTTTTGTCATTTCATTACAGCTCTGTGAATCACTACTGGTCACGCTTAGAGAGAGACAATGGCATATTCATTCTCTCTGGTCTGGTACAGAACAGACCGGCCTAGTCACACACAGCCACGTGACGAGTGACATGGCCGATCCATTCAATAAGTGCTGATTCCCATCCGGCATTACAGTTAATGAGCAGTGATTCAGCAACAAGCCACATGACCAAATCACCTCTCAGCTTGTATAATCACCCGAGAACAGCTTTGAATGGGACTCTAGAGCAGCCACTCACGGGCCTACTGGCTAGTGCATAAAGCCCCCCAGCTTTGGGCTGTGGAGCAGTGGAACTCTTCTCTGGAGGGACCTAGGACACAACTTTGGGATGAACTGGAGTGATCAGTACCTGACCTCGCTAATGCACTTGTGGTCGATTGCAATCAAATCCTCACAGCAAGCGTTCCAACAGGACGCCAGAAGTCAGTCAGATGTGTGTTGTAGACATTACGACTCCTGGTTCCACCTATCCATCTAGCGTAAAGCTGTTTCATAGGTTCTACCCTGAGTTCTGAAGAAACGCTGGATGAGGGGTCTAATAACCTTCGTGGGGTCGGTGTTCCACTAGGGAGCCACTTGGTTGAAAAATGATTGAATGGACTGCATTACAGTTTCCTGATGCCATTTTACAGCTGAACAATCGTCCTTCCGGTTGCTGACTTTTTGGCAACCGATATGATGCAACATGCAGATGTATGCAAAAGTCTGAAACCCCCTTCAGTCAAATGACTTGGTATGCTGAAGTGAAACTAAGCACACATCTTTTACACAGGACTCATTTAAACATTCCTATTTAAGTATCCGATGGGTGAAAATGGAAAAAAATATATACTAACTAAAAAAAAAAAAAAACTTTCAGGAATAAATTTTTTTTTTCCCACAAGACACATTTTGTTTTAGGGGTACCCAAACTTTTGCACACGACTGTGTTTTATTTATGACGAGGACACTCAACATCCTCCCTTGCATCTGTGTGATCACTGATCTCTTTATTACCCTGGATACAAGACTATCTGCTCCTCTATAATCCTACTTATAGTAATACAGTTTATGAAAACACCCCCCACGTTGACCAGAACTGTGTAACTCGTTTGGCAGTATATGAGCTACAGTATTGTCTCCCTCTTGTGGTGAATGTAGGTCAGTGCAAACATTTAGAAAATAACTGCATTTAAAAAAACAAAACAAACAAACAAACAAAAAAAAACCCCACCAGTTTGAGCCAACATGCTTTGCATACTGGTCAAAGCTAGCCTATACTGGTTTAGCTAGTTGACCAGCAAATCAACATCCAAAACCCAACATTAGCTGGTTTTACTGGCTGGTACATGCTAGTGTTTTTAGCAGGGTTAGCATCCAGCTACAGATACAAGCTCCATGCAGGAGAAAGCCTTGGGCAGGTCATACCTACATCGGCTAGTTATGTTAGGTAGCTCATATCAGTGATAAAAAGCTAGGGTACCATGGTTAGTTACTTCTCTACCCGTGTTTAGCTAATGTAAATTATTCCTTCCATATAAACTGGTTATGGTTGGTTCAACCATATTTAGCAAGTGCATGCGCATAATAACAGGGCGGAGTTTGGGATATAGCTACACTATGACTATCTACATCCCTAGCCAGGCTAGCTAGCTGGCCAGCTTACTTCTAATTAAAAAAACCCAAAACAATTACATGCAGTTAAAAGCTAACTGTATCCCAAACACTTTTAATTTGAGTGGAAACTGGCTAAACATCATTGGGCCTACCATAACTACAGCCTGCTTCTGCTAGGGATGGGCCAATCAAAACCTAAATATTGATATTTACTGGAGTTTACTTTTGGGAATCGTTGGTGGTACAAAAATATATTTACTCAGAATATGGATGTGTGACGTCCATTTTTAGATGGTATGCTTATACGACTACACTATATATATATATATATATATATATATATATATATATATATATATATATATATATATATATATATATATATATATAAACATTTAGTTACTGATTTTTCAGCTGCCGTGTAACGTACTGGTTTAAACAAACATAATATGAACATTAATAAACAAATGAAATATTTTTTAACTGATGCTAATAAAAAAGAACCTAAGAGAGAACTATGATTCTGAAAGTTTGTTTAGTATGAATGTCAGATTTTCACATTTACCATTTTTCATTGTTGGAAACTACAAACACTGAGGTATGAGTATCAGAAATGGTGTTACTTGGTAACGGGCCAAACAACTACCGTAACTTGGGCTAACAAACTTTCAGCTAGTGATGTGGAGTCGATTCTTCTTGACTCTGAGAATCAAAACGGTTGGAGTCAGGTCCTCATCTCCGTCAGTTCGTTGTCTTCTCATTGTAATCGTCTCGCGGGACATTCTGGTGGAGGAGAGTTAAGCTTCCAGCTTTAAACAACCCCAGCTCTGCCCACCAGCCACTCTAGCACAGTTATTGCAAAAGTTATCCAGCTATGTAATAGTTTTAGCTTCCCTTCTGAAACGAATACCTAACGTTAACGTGAGCTACCTCACAAACGCTTCGTTTAGCTTGCATTAGCATTAGCTAACAGTGTGACCCAGCGTCTTTGTGATTATGGAATTGTGTTTTAGCATTGCTTTAGCATTCCATTTATTTGCGCTAACAAACCTTCACCCAAAATAAATGTCCAACCTCACAAACACTTTAGCCAGGCAGCTAGCTAACCAAGTTAGCTTACTAATCTGTTGGCTTCTCCTCTAAAGCCCACCACTAAAAACAACCAGTCAGGAGCAGACCACTGAAGAAGAGCTAGATGATGGCTAACCAAGTATTGCATCAATAGGTACAGTGGCTAATTCTAGCAAGTTATTAATTTTATGATTGGCTGGACAGATGAAGTGATTAGTGTGTTTACATGTTCCACTGCAGGCAAGCTACACACATTTACAGTATTTAGCTGACACTCTTATCCAGAGTGACTTACAAGGTTAACTGTAGTACAGGTGGGCCAGTGTAGTGTTAGGAGCCTTGCCCAAGGACTCTTATTGGTGTAGCTCAGCATAGTCACCCAGACCAGGATTCGAACTCCAGTCTCCCACATGTAGAGGTGGCACCTTGAGTAGTGGTGTTACCTGCTGAGCTACACCAACCACCACACATGCTGTTCACTCACTATTACTGTAGGGGTGGATGTAGGTGGAACCAGGAGCTGTAATGTCTACAACACAAATCTGACTGACTTCTGGCGTCTTCTGACTGTTTGTATGAGTCTTTGGGGCCTGCTTTCTTGCGCACAGTCCTGGATGTACCACTCCACCATTAATGGTTCCTAAAAATATGTGTTTTAGAACAAAGTCTTTTTAAAAACGACCCACGTATTAATCGCCGTGCAGCGCATTCATATCCATTTCATGTAGTAACTGTCTGTGAGGGAGCTTTGAGAGGTCTGGTTCCCATCACCACCACTGTGGACAGTTCTGCTCATTTCACATCAGGCCACAGTGAATGACTGTCTTGACCAGTTATTCTGTGGACTGCTTGTTTAATATTTGGGCTTCCTGAAGAAAAAAACAAAACAAAACAAACAAACAAAAAAACAACAACAAACAGGCTGAAGTCAAGATTTATTTGCACATGAATTGTTTATTTTTAAAAACATCACTCTTCAGATTTGCATCACAATTTTCATCTGAGAAAACGATAAATCACTGATGTATCCACAAGTGTTTAGTCCAACCTCACAACACCCGCTGTTCTCAAAACAACGTGAAAGTAAAATAACGAGAAGAACCTAATTTGCTAAATGTTGAGGTGGGCCCGGTGGGAAACACCTGCAGATGAAGCAGCGCACTAAGGTTTCAGTGTGGGACTCACACTGTTAAGGCCACTATGTATATCTGTAACAATCACTTTTTGATTCAAGAGGCGATTTGTAATAAGGAGATCTAAAACCGCTGGGAAAGAAGAATAAAACAATAAATTAACAGGAACATGTAACATCCTAAATGGTAATGAAGGCTACAGCAGGGGATTTCGCAGAAAAGAAACAGAGACAGATGGGAATATTTAAACTATTTACAATAGCCGACCTTTGACCTCTCCAGATTTCCACAGTGGGGCGTCGGTGGGGAAACCAAGCAGAGCCACTTGTAATGGGTATCACGTTACCTGAAGCTGATACAACCATGCCTATATGCTCTTATGACGGATCATCTCCAGTAATAGAACTATGACATGCTAATAGTCCTGCCAAATTCGATGGCACATGCCAAAAGTCCTGGATATCATGATGGCTGACTAGAGTACACGGCAAAAATCAGCTTGTGACCCAAGAGGTCATAATAATCATCAGTAAGGGAACCGCAATGCTGTTATATGACTGGACTTATTATAATCTGCCATAACACCATATCGTCACTGTCCAAAGAAAAACAGGTATCTCCAAAATGGCAACTTTACAGGAGAGGCCAAAAGCCTCCCTTACTTTGAATGGAAGTCAATAGAACCAGACGTCTTTCCAAACTGGTTTGGGCTATTTCTGTTGGTCCTTTCCTCATGAAATTTTCACACAGTGTAGATGGGAGTTAATATGATCAAATGAGGCATAAAAGTAAAAATCAACAAAAATGGAGATACATGGTTTTCGTTGGACAGCGACGATATAGAATTCAGTGTTGATGGTATTACTATGTCAATGTTATGTAAAGGTGATCGAGTTTAGCGCTAGCAATGACAGATTCACGAGATTTCCCTCAGTTATGGCCGGATTTCACTCAGCAACTGGCAGATTCCCTAACCCTTAGTTCTAAACTCGGTTTAGACTCTGAACTCTCAGTTTGATGGTGCACCCAGCCCTCGGTATTTTAAACTGAAGAGGTGTACGAAGTTGTTTGAATCGAAACCGTTTGCCACCCACGGCAGGAATATAAAGAGGTCAGGGATTTCCTTCATAGCACAGAGAGGGGAGGGGAATAAAAGGTACGCCAGTGACTGGAATCGCACACAATAAGCGTAAGAAAATAAAACCGATATTTCACCCGCAGCAGGAACGTACTGAGCCAGAGTGCAATATTGCAGTATTGTTCAAACTCTCCCCCCAGGGGTTCACCATGAGACACGTTCAAACGGCTAAAGAAACAAGGGAAGAGAACAGCTTGGGAATTTCTCATTCGGTAATATCAATCAGTTCACACGCTTGTGTTGACCCTCTGACAATTTCACACCTTCGCTGTAGACATTGATTAGCATGAGCTAGCATCTCACTTTACCTCTGTGGAGCTCCGAGTCTCGGATTAACAGTCAATAAGGGGACTGAATTCCTATCTAAGTAACATTTGACCCACCAAACCATTAATAAAATATTATTGTACTATGCTATACTACATTATCATATATCTCCAGAGCTGATTCCCATGTATCTAGTATAAAGTGCAAATCTTGTGAATGTGAAGTCCAGGGTCATTTCAAGATGGTTTCGACATCTGACATCTAATAAAGAGTCCACAATTCAGGGGTAAAAATCAGGCTCCTCTAAATATGTAATATCAGGCTTCCTGCCGACTTTATACATACTCATTTTTAACATTTTTAGCATATTAACATATTTAATCATATTAAAGGAATATTTTCTACAACAATGCTAACATTGCTAACAATGCTGTTATGTTAACAATGTAAGGAACTGTGAGGGAAAGGCGTAGAAACTGCAAAAAGTCCGGTTTAAAGTTCTACAGCGCCAGCAGATGGTCAAAAACCAGACCACTGTGACTGTTCTAATAAAAAGTTTTTTTTTTTTGTTTTTTTTAAGACGTCGCTCCTTCGGTTGTGCCACAGTCTTGCAAGATTTTGTTTAATCCCGATCTGACAAACCTAGAGGCTTGGGCACCCCTGGTCGGTGATATGTGACTTGTGTAAAAGTTATGGCACATTTAAATAATTTGGGGTTTTCTTTTATCAAAGCAAATATGTAGAAACTGTGCACTCAAACTGTGTCACATATATGTGTGTTCTCTGTAGAGCATGTGTCAAATGTTAAACTATTCTTTTACTTAATAAAACTACAAAAAAGTTTTTTTGACCAGTTGCATACGACCGTAACCATTTCAAAAGGGCTGAGGTGGGTATGTCTGTACAGGACTGGCACAAAAACTTGCATGTCCTGTAGCACTTTGGGAGGAGGACTACCTTCATATGCATGGAATGTCTTTTGGATGTGTGTACATACACACGCGCACGCACACACACGCACACACACGCACACACACACACACACACACACACACACACACACACACACACACACACACACACACACATGCACATACACACACACATACACACACACATACACACACACATACACACACACATACACACACGCACATACACACACACGCACATACACACACACGCACATACACACACATACACACACACACACATACACACACACACACACACACATACACACACGCACGCACATACACACACACTGTCACACACGCATACGCATACGCACACACACATATGTAATTTGAGACTGTTCGGCCAAAAATCAAAAACGTACAAATTTTTTACCTTGTAGGCCAAATTAGCATCACCACACACCCAAATCATCAAACACCAACCTCAAACCGTGTTGAGTAAACCTTATATAGATTCGCTTAAGTTCATACAAGTTTAATAAGGGCTACTTCTGTCCATTTTTAAAGAGAATAGTTACATTTAACATATAGCGTGTGTGTGTGTGTGCGAGTGTGAGTGTGAGTGTGTGTGTGCACATTTGATTTTTGGCCGAACAGTCGATTGGACATGCTTCCGAGTCGCATCACTTGTTTATGGTTTGGAAGTAGGTAAAGGAGGTGATTGCCCGCTGGTTGGAATCACTCCAGTGGCCAGCAGAACGATGATGAGCACGATGATGACGACGACCACAATGATAATCATAATCATCTTCACGTTCTTCCACCAAAACGCTCGAGCCACCTTCTGAGACGTCTGCTTGAAGTTCTGGGCCTGCGAAAAGAACCGGGTCACATTTACATTGACGGTACCGGCACGTACACAGGCCAACATGCTGCAGCACGGGGAACCTGTCTGCATACAGGAAGTAGCTACTGCTTTAAGGTGCTTTATGCTGGATACCATTCCCCATTGGTTATCCAGGTTTACCTGAGTTGCTCAGAGATCATGAGGGAAGCTGCTGGAAATGAATCGGGACAGAACAGTCGTCTCACTCCTCAGCACCCTGTTTTTATTTCACTTCTCTTTTCTGTTTGCTTATATTTAGCTAAAGCACATTAAAGTAAATAGCTTCCAGCCGTAATTTGCATTTGTGCAGCGATGCACAGTGTATGCTGGCCACGGTTTGTCAGACTATGGGTCCATGTGGTGATATAGTTCACAGGAGCATGCTGGTTTTAAATGCAGTGTTGTCTGAGGGGTTAAAGGTCAGGGGGATTTTGTTTGTCTGTAAACAGACATCACATACAGGGGTTGGACAATGAAACTGAAACACCTGGTTTTAGACCACAATCATTTATTAGTATGGTTTGGCTTTTGCGGCCAATACAGCGTCAGTTGGTCTTGGGAATGACATATACTGCGTCCTGCACAGTGGTCAGAGGGAGTTTAAGCCATTCTTCTTGCAGGATAGTGGCCAGGTCACTACGTGATGCTGGTGGAGGTTCGTCCTTCTTGGTGGTATGCTGACATTACCCTAGATACCGTGGCTCTTGATACATCACACAGACTTGCTGTCTTGGTCACAGATGCGCCAGCAAAGACGTGCACCAACAGTTTTTCTGTCCTCTTTTGAACTCTGGTATGTCACCCATAAATGCTGCAATGCATTGCAGTATTTTGAGCAGAACTGTGCTCTTACCTGCTAACTGAACCTTCACACTCTGCTCTTACTGGTGCAATGTGCAATTAATGAAGATTGGCCACCAGGCTGGTCCAATTTAGCCATGAGACCTCCCACACTAAAATGACAGGTGTTTCAGTTTCATTGTCCAACCCCTGTACTTCGAACGTTAGCAGCAGTCACTGCAGCAAGTCAGACTTTCAGTGCTGTTCTCTTTATGTCCTCCAGGGCCCCAATAAACAACGATATAGCTGAAAAATCTATCGTTATTATTAACGAATAATTAATTATTGGGGTTATGAACCGCCTATTTACAAATTACGCTGTGGTAGCTATCAGCTTTTAAACTTGGCTTCAGTTTGTTTCATGCTTTGATAGCTAACAATACAGATGAATATCTTACTTAAAAAATTCACTGCTTTGATCCACATTCCTGCTAATACAATTAAAAAACTCGAGTATCTTTCTTCTGTCATTTTCAAAACAAGCATGTGAAATCTAGCAGCTATAAAATATACCAAAACTAAACTAGTTTTCTCCTAATCATAAATAAATATGTATTTTTAAAGTTTAATTTTAAACCGCACGTTCTGTGCTTTTTGACTTAAATTAGCGAAACAACGCTCTTTGATTCTAGTCAATCAAGTTGATTAATCGTCAATTAAACCTAACATCCTTTAAAAATAAATAATAAATTACAATATTCTATGTGTTTGTCCAAGGATGGTTTGAACCCTTATATTCCAATAACTTATTTTCCCTGATGTGGGACCAATACAGGACTCTCTCATCTTTTATTCTTAAACTGTTTCATTTTTTGGTGAGCCTCGACTCCTCTAATCCTTGTTCCTCTAATACCCAACCTTAGCTATGTCAAATCATTGAAGATCTTGATTTCGTACTGCTTACATTATTTACAAATCCCTGCTTTCTGTTTTTATTTGTATTTGAACTGTCTAAATTTTTGGTAATGGGTCTGTATGATTACCAGCCTCTAAATTTGTACTGTAGGAACTTGTAGGAAGAAGAACTGACAAGGTTACTTCGTTTGTTAAAGAACCTCACTGACAAACTGTAATGTGTCGTCGCTGTCCATAGGAAAAACATGCCTCTCCATTTTGGTCAATCATTTGAACACAGCAGCTGCTGTTTACACTGTACGAGAATCTCACAATGAATGGACCAACAGAAACAGCCCAAAATTGCTTGGAAAAAAATTCTGGTTCCATTGACTTACATTCAAATTAAAATAGGTTTCTGGCTTCTCCTGTAAACTTGCCATTTTGGAGATACTTGTTTTCCTTTAAACAGCAACGAAATACATACAGGGGTTGAACAATGAAACTGAAACACCTGTCATTGTAGTGTGGGAGGTCTCATGGCTAAATTGGACCAGCCTGGTGGCCAATCTTCATTAACTGCACATTGCACCAGTAAGAGCAGAGTGTGAAGGTTCAGTTAGCAGGTAAGAGCACAGTTCTGCTCAACATACTGCAATGCACACAGCATTATGGGGGACATACCAGAGTTCAAAAGAGGACAGCTTGTTGGTGCACGTCTTGCTGGCGCATCTGTGACCAAGACAGCAAGTCTTTGTGATGTATCAAGAGGTATGTATCCAGGGTAATGTCAGCATACCACCAAGAAGGACGAACCTCCACCAGCATCACGTAGTGACCTGGCCACTATCCTGCAAGAAGAATGGCTTAAACTCCCTCTGACCACTGTGCAGGACGCAGTATATGTCATTCCCAAGACGAACTGACGCTGTATTGGCCGCAAAAGGAGGCCCTACACCATACTAATAAATGACTGTGGTCTAAAACCAGGTGTTTCAGTTTCATTGTCCAACCCCTGTATATAAAGCCACTTACAGTCCTTACAATCCACCTACCCAAAGTTTCACTGCAGTTCTATGGAAATTCTACAGCACTCGAGTTTTGGGACTTTTAGCTTAGTTTTTGGTTTTTACTTAAGTTACTTTGTGCTAGGTGTGTCCTCTTACATTGTTTCAACGAAGGAGCACTTTTACTCTACTTACTAAGAGCCATATACACTACTCCGCCCACATCTGTTCCAGACTGATAACATGGAGGAAGGGTTCTAGTTTTGAGAGCGCACACTTCAACATTCATTTTCCTGACAACCATAAACAGTCAGACAATAACAGAAACGCAATTAAACTAACAGATGAAAAGATAAACACCCAATTAAATTACAGATTTTCTAGTGTGTTTGTCCAAGGATGGTTTGATTACACTTACAATAAGGAAGCTTACTAAGGACCCATAAAAACATTTCCTGCTATTCAGAAAGATACACACACACGGAGCTGTGAAAACAAAGCCTGGCGCTTGTATTCGGGATGCATGAACCGTTTTAAAACCAGCTCTCACCCCAGCCTGCAGGTCCTCGGACTTGTCCATCAGATCGTCCAGCCGTTCACCTCGGGCCAGGATCCGGTCCACGTTCTGGGTCATGATGTCCTTTACCCCATCCACCTGAGACTGCAGGGCCTTGACCCGGTCCACTTCCTCCACGGGACCCGCCGCCGCCCCCTGCTCCTATGGGAGAGGGACGATTGGCATATACACTGGCCACTTTATTAGAAACACCTACCCTGTACTTCCACTCACTCACCATCTCATTGTAGACACCCACATTGGCCTTCTACTAACTTACAACAACTACAACTGAAACTGGAACCATGTACGCAACACCTGGTTACTTTGTCGTTTGTGGATATGGTCAAATGTGTTGGCACAAAACGTAGTCGAGTGTCTGGTTCTGAAGACTATCACCGCTCCAGCATTAATGTCAAATAATTTTATCAACGAGAACACCTGCACACAGCCTGAACCACAGATTTGATTGGCATTTTTGGGAATTCAGGTCAATGGCACAGATTCCATGTTTAGTTACGTGGCTTTTAATCAGCTGGTTATATTTTTCTAATCAATCTCTGCAAGCAAGGCTAAATCTGACCTGGCTCGCCCTCTAGTCAAACTCCACCACCCTGATAAACAACACAATAAAATACCCAATAAAACACTTCGGCTCACAGCCTAATCAAACCCTGCCAGCAGGGTGAACGCTGACCCAACTAGCGGTCCAGCCAAGCTCCACTGGCACACTTAAAAAGTTAAATATCTTACGGCCTCGTTAACTCTACTACTGTAGTGAGAAGGGTCTGGTGGTCTTACGGCCTAGTTAACTCTACTACTGTGGTAAGAAGGGTCTGGTGGTCTTACGGCCTCGTTAACTCTACTACTGTAGTAATATGGGTCTGGTGGTCTTACGGCTTTGTTAACTCTACTACTGTAGTAAGAAGGGTCTAGTGGTCTTACGGCTTTGTTAACTCTACTACTGTAGTAAGAAGGGTCTGGTCTTGCGGCCTCGTTAACTCTACTACTGTAGTAAGAAGGGTCTGGTCTTATGGCCTTGTTAACTCTCCTACTGTAGTAAGAAGGGTCTGGTGGTCTTACGGCCTTGTTAACTCTCCTACTGTAGTAAGAAGGGTCTAGTGGTCTTACGGCTTTGTTAACTCTACTACTGTAGTAAGAAGGGTCTGGTGGTCTTACGGCCTCGTTAACTCTACTACTGTAGTAAGAAGGGTCTGGTGGTCTTACGGCCTCGTTAACTCTACTACTGTAGTAAGAAGGGTCTGGTGGTCTTACGGCCTCGTTAACTCTACTACTGTAGTAAGAAGGGTCTGGTGGTCTTACGGCCTCGTTAACTCTACTACTGTAGTAAGAAGGGTCTGGTGGTCTTACGGCCTAGTTAACTCTACTACTGTAGTAAGAAGGGTCTGGTCTTACGGTCTCGTTAACTCAACTACTGTAGTAAGCGAGGGTCTGGTGCTCTTATGGCCTCGTTAAATCTACTACTGTAGTAAGAAGGGCCTGGTGGTCTTATGGCCTCGTTAACTCTACTACTGTAGTAAGAAGGGTCTGGTCTTACGGCCTCGTTAACTCTACTACTGTAGTAAGAAGGGTCTGGTCTTACGGCCTCGTTAACTCTGGCCTAGTTAAACCGCACTACTGTGCCAAGAAATGTCCCGGCTCACAGCCTAGATCAAATTTAATTACTACAGTAATAAGCATCAGAGCCTGCAGTCTTGTTAAAGTCCACTACCACGTTAATAAACACCTGGGGTTGTGGCCTTGTTAAATTCTACTACAGCAGTGAGAAGTGACTTTGCTCGCAGCCTGGTCCAACTCCACCACTACAAAGTCACTTGTTCGAGCTCTCAGGTTATAAAACAAAACCAAATCATATGCAAAAAGGAAAAGGGGAGGAAGAAAACAAAACAAAACCCAACAAAAAATAAAAAAGGTACAACCTGCAGATTAAACTAAGGACAGTCACAGGACATGTCAGAGACAGATGAGCTCATCAGGGACAAAAAGTCAACTTTGCCCATCTTTACCTGGCACTGATCAGCGTCACTGGGAACACTCTTGCCGCAAAGCAGTCACATGTGAGGAAGTTCCTCCTGGGCCAAAAATAGACTTCATGACCTGTGCAGCCTACCCACACCTGATGTAGCATGACGTAGCTCTAGAAGAACCATGCAAACAAGTTTGGCTGCTACCGCAGAACTGAACAGGGAAAGTGATGGTCATGTTTTGGAATCTTTTGTTACTACTGTGACAAAGAGGTTCTGTAGGGGTGGGCATTTCCCGAAAGCCTAATACCGCACTTAGAGGTGGGCAGATGATATGGTTATGGATACTATGACTATCTGCATGACACTAGCTTTTCTGAATTCGAGTAGCGTTAATATTTTTGAACTGAACAGCTGCAGCTGACTAGATATCAGCCCACTGAAACATCGTCCCACTGAAGCATCGCCCCATTGAAACACCGTCCCACTGAAACACCGTCCCACTGAAACACCGTAGCACTGAAACACTGTCCCACTGAAAAGTCGTCCCACTGAAACACCGTAGCACTGAAACACCGTCCCACTGAAACACCGTAGCACTGAAACACTGTCCCACTGAAAAGTCGTCCCACTGAAACACCGTAGCACTGAAACACTGTCCCACTGAAAAGTCGTCCCACTGAAACACCGTAGCACTGAAACACCGTCCCACTGAAAAGTCGTCCCACTGAAACACCGTAGCACTGAAACATCGTCCCACTGAAACACCGTAGCACTGAAACACCGTCCCACTGAAACACCGTCCCACTGAAACACCGTAGCACTGAAACACCGTCCCACTGAAACACCGTAGCACTGAAACACCGTAGCACTGAAACATCGTCCCACCCTGAAACACACTGTTACTCTCGTTTGGTTAACCGTCCCACTGAAACACCGTCCCACTGAAACACCGTAGCACTGAAACACCGTCCCACTGAAACACTGTAGCACTGAAACACCGTAGCACTGAAACATCGTCCCACTGAAACACCGTAGCACTGAAACATCGTCCCACTGAAACACCGTAGCACTGAAACACCGTAGCACTGAAACACCGTATCACTGAAACACCGTCCCACTGAAACACTGTCCCACTGAAACACCGTGCCACTGAAACACCGTCCCACTGAAACACCGTCCCACTGAAACACCGTCCCACTGAAACACCGTCCCACTGAAACATCGTCCCACTGAAACATCGTCCTACTGAAACACCGTTGCACTGAAACATCGTCCCACTGAAAAGTCGTCCCACTGAAACACCGTTGCACTGAAACATCGTCCCACTGAAAAGTCGTCCCACTGAAACACCGTTGCACTGAAACATCGTCCCACTGAAAAGTCGTCCCACTGAAACATCATCCAATCTGTCTTGGTTCTGGCTGCCTGCGTTGCTGACTAGTTTGTCTACCATGGAGCTTCATCATGTCTTCATGTCCGACTTCATATCTAGTACCCTGCTCACTGTTACTCTCAGTGGTTAATAGCTTCTCCGTAACCCCCACCCTATTATTCAGATTAATGTACGTACATACCCTCTTAGTACATATCTAGTACCCTGCTCACTGTTAGTGTCTCGGTGGTTAATAGCTCTTCTGTAACCCCCACTCTATTTATTCAGGTTAATGTACATACCTCTTAGTACATATCTAGTACCCTGCTCACTGTTACTCTCTATGGTTAATAGCTCTTCTGTAACCCCCACTCTATTCAGGTTAATGTATGTACATACCTCTTAGTACATATCTAGTACCCTGCTGACTGATACTCTCGGTGGTTAATAGCTCCTCTGTAACCCCCACTCTATTTATTCAGGTTAATGTAAGTACATAACCTCTTAGTACATATCTAGTACCTTTATTTATTATTTTTATTTATTTATTTATTTATTTATTTATTTTTACCTTTTGAAGGTTTGGAATTAAACTCTGTGGTAGAGCAAACTCTAAGCTTAACGTCAAAGCTAAAACAGACACAACTATGCTGGCTCCCAGATAAACCAAACCTTATCTGGCTTACTGTATTTGCTAAAACATATAAAAATATGATAACTGACCAACAGGGTTCAGGAACAGTGGGCCTCATTCACCAAACCGCCTCTGGGTTTGTTCTTCAATGTGTTCCTGACAAACCCCATTTAAGAAAAACACTGCTGAGGAAGCATGAAGTAGGTCTTAGGTACGGTTGGTGCATTCGTAGCCCAGGCGAGGTGTAATGGAGTTTTAGAGTGATATGATTTATGTATTTATGTGCTCATTAGGGTTCATTTAGATGTGGATCTGAGTTATGATTGCGGTACAGTTCGTCTTAGAATAATACTAGCAAACGGAACGTAGATTCACCCCTGCAGCTTCTATACACGGCCACCTCAACCTTCACTGAACTGCACTTTCTGATTAGTATATTTAGAAGAGGTGAAGCCGCAGCGCAGCCGCTTATCGCCGTGTCGGCTCGCGCATTCAGATGCTGTTATAAAGAGCCTCACACACTTACTGGGAGAAGGCCAAACTCGGCTCACACTCAGCTCAGCTCAAACTTAGCTCAGCTCAAACTCAGCTCAGCTCAAACTCAGGCCAAACTCAGCTCAAACTCAGCTCAAACTCAGCTCAAACTCAGCTCAAACTCAGCTCAAACTCAGCCCAAACTCAGCTCAGCCCAAACTCAGCTCAAACTCAGCTCAGCTCAAACTCAGGCCAAACTCAGCTCAGCCCAAACTCAGACCAAACTCAGCTCAGCTCAAACTCAGGCCAAACTCAGAGATACACACAAATGGCATTTTTAATTAATAATTTCCCCCATTTTCATGTACATTGCTAACATGATTTGACACCAGAAGATTACCATCATGTTAATTTAACTGTATTTGCTGTATACTATGTAACTAGACCATGAAAACTGTAGAACTGAAATCATGAAAATGAGAAGAATTAAGAATGAAAGTCACATAGGTTGAGTAAGTTAAGACTCTAAACGTTTCTCTGGGTTAGTGTTTAAGGAGGTCTCTAACACTACAGTGATAGGCTGTTAA
Source organism: Prochilodus magdalenae (assembly GCA_024036415.1). NCBI lineage: Eukaryota > Metazoa > Chordata > Actinopteri > Characiformes > Prochilodontidae > Prochilodus > Prochilodus magdalenae. The sequence goes on along the minus strand of JAMWET010007453.1, from coordinate 110,283 downwards.
ACTGTCTGTTAAACATAATACCTGGGAAGTGCAGTTTGGTGAAGGCTCACACACACTGTGAGCACATTCACAGGGAAACCATGAGCACGAGTAAAGGAAACCGAGTGAACGAAGTGATGGTCATAAGAAAGTATAAAGAAACCGTGTCCACGGATAAAAGATGATGTGTGCAGGGTCTTGGGGGGAAAACGTGCAAAAATTTAATTTTATCTTTACTAGATGAACAAGGCTGTTAATATTAGGTTTGTTTTTATATGACTTGGCTTGAGCCAGTTAGCTCCATACATCAGTCAGAACGAGAGGACGGTTCAGCAGGGCGGTGAATAAATATTAATATCCACCCTGTGACGCTGTACTACAGTTTGCTTAAAGGCCTTGCATAAAAGACATTAAACAATCGGACTTGCTCCAGCATTAGGTTTACCTTTAGCTCATCTGAAAGATCCTCCTTACTGGGCATGAACACCGCCCACCTGAGGCTGAAAGAGGAAGTCGTAATTTAGGAGAGTGCAATTTCTAAACAGCAAGAGCTGCGGTCCTTATTTACTACAGCCTGTACTATTCATTATGTGGTCATACATTTGAGAGGGAATTTTTGGCTGAAAATTTATGATTTTAGACCAAAATGAGAAGACTGGTATATCGAAATCGAATTGTAAAAACGAGGCATGTTTCAAAAATCAGGAGCTGCAGTTTCTATTTTCTAATTTCATAACTTCTTTATTTAACTGTAGTTTTTTTCATAATTATTTCTTATTATTCTAGTTCTTCTCGTATTTTTTACTCTTTACAGTTATTTTACTCACTTTCTTTCATTATTAATACTGTGATTTTCTCTTTTTCTCTCTCTTTTTTTTTTTAAATACCATACATTCTTTGCCTTATGGTCTGATAAGGAAAAGCCCTATAAAGATATTAAGTAGCTTGGGGGAAATGAAGCCCCTCCCTTGCTTGTTTTGCCTCTTCAGCACATTTACTGGGTGCCTGTGCTGTAACTATAGTTTAGTGGCTCCCAGCCCAGTCCTCAAGGCTTGGGTGGGAGCAGAATGCTGACCACCTTTGGGGGATTGTGTTGGCTCCACTGTGTTAAAAACATAAAAATGAAAATTGGAGTTTTTAAATTATCGTTTTTGGAAAATGTAATCTTGTTAGCAAAATCAATGTCAATCAACAAGAGATTTAATGTGATGGGGGTGTTTATAGTTTGCTGCTTTTATGTTTTCATGTTCTCTACTTCCTGAACCAGAAGAAGCATTGACCAGCACACTTAATAACACAAACATGACTGAAAGTGCTTAATTTACTGTAATTACTAAATAATAATGTAGTTATAAGCAACCTGGTATTTGCTCTGGTCTTGGTAAAGCTTAATAAAGCATTACAGGTGCAGTGAAACTAGAGCTGGACGATATGGCCAAAATTTATATTGCAATATATTCCTTAATTTCGGTCGATACAATATCATTCCGATATCAATATAAACACTAAAACTTTACAAATTTAATTTAAAATCTGTAACTACAACAGTCTAAAACTGTTTGTCACATGTCATGAACGCAACCACCGGTGACTGCTGCATGGGGTTCTCTTTGGCGGACGCAGATGCTGGCGATGTTTTTGGGGACAGGTGGGCTTGATCGGTTTTGGTGCCTCTCAGAATATTCTATGTAGTGGAACTGCTTGAGGTGGGGGAACAGATAGGATGTATTATCGCAGCTAGTCGGCACCACTCTCCGGCAGTTTGCAGCAAGCTGAAACCTGAAGTCTATCAGACTTTCGAAAGCCGAACCACTGAATTTGTCCCCCCTCTCTTATCAACTATGCCTCCTGTCTTTTCGCTTGTGGAAGCTTGTTCGCTCACTTGTGTATTGCCGTCAGAGGCACTCATTTCGCATCTCAAATGTCCCGCGCTGGAGCTTAGCCTAGCCTAGCGTAGCCTAGCCTATCTGGCTGCGTGCCTGTGATTACGTCATCACGCACGGACGTAGCCCGGCTAGGGAGGCCGGTTGTGTTCAACTGTGCTTGAAGGCAGCGAACCGATGGCGCCCTGTGAAAAATGGCTTGTCAACGACAGATTCCGTAAATAATACATATCGAAATATCGCAAAAGTGATATCACCGTTATTGAAACATTTCTTATCGCGGTAAATACCGATATCGAATTATTGTCCAGGCGTGAAACTGCTCATTTTACCTGAGTTATGGCTTATTAATAGTAGCAGTAGTAAAACAGCCTGTTAATTACCAACCTATGGTTTATTAAGGCTTAATAATAGCTTTATAAGAGTGTTACAATATCGTGCTAGCAAAACTTTATTTGCATCACTGTATGTCTGGTATTTGCACCTAATTTAACATACTCTGTTTGTTTTTACTTCTCTGTAACTCTTTATAACTAAGTTTGTGGTCATATTTGTAAGTTCCCTGCAATACTTTTAATTATTAATGCATATTTCCTGTTTTCACATCCTTCTTTTTCATACAATGCTCAGCGACATGGCCAATGAGGGTCTCCCTCAATGTACTCCAAGTTTAAATAAAGATTGATATCATCATTTATGTGGCTGTACCAAATTTTAAGTGGGAAAAAAAAATAATATTGAAATTGAAAATTGAAACAACCCCACATACAGCGCAGCTGAACACAGCAGTACGTAACTGGCAGTCTGCTGTGTTAACTTGCTTCATTAAAGCTCTAATATAATTCATAAAGCCTAAAAAAAAGGCCAGGGCATTCATTTATCATCATCTAAACTGCAATTCCTTCAGCCCTATACTTCGCC
>JAMWET010007453.1:85000-102500 GCA_024036415.1 Prochilodus magdalenae | reverse complement strand
TAATTATATCAACCCCACTATTTACTATACTAAGCCCATGAATTACCATAGTGAGACCATGAGTTACTATTGGGGCTGTAAATTACTATACTGAAACCGGAATATACTATATCAAGGCCCCAAATTTACTATTTTGAGGCCACTATTTAGTATACAGCGTCCATTAATTACTATATTAGGCCACAATTTAGTATACCAAGGCCATAAATGACTATGTTGAGGTCACTATGTAGTATTCTTAGGCCATAAAATACTATATTGAGGCCACTATTTAGTATACCAAAGCCAAAACAATTATACTGAGGTCACTATTTACTATACTAAGCCCATAAATTACTATACTGCAACCAGAATATACTATGTCGAGGCCCCAAATTACTATTATGAGGCAGCTATTTAATATACCAAGGCCAAAATAATTATACTGAGGTCACTATTTACTATACTAAGCCCATAAATTACTATATTGGGGACAATATGCAGTATACTTGGGCCACAGTTTATTATTTTGAGGTCACTAATTATTATATGGACATTAAGGCCATAAATGAATACATTAAAACGACAAATGACTTAGGCCATAGTTTATTATATTTAGGCCATAAATTACTATATGGAGGAAACAGTGAACTGTATCAGGTCCACATATTACCACATTGTCTAAAAATAATACACTGGGGATCAGTGCCTGCTCTATATTCAGGGCAGGAACAGAAAATCTTGCTAGTCCACTTTTTGCGTCACCGTACCTGAGTGCGGTTCCACCCAACTCAGGCCCTTGGGGTGCAGCTGTACGGTCACCACTCCCACTGACATCACCGCCTTCTGTTTGCAAGCCTGGCCATTTTAAAGGGACACTTCACCAAACATGTTCAAACGTTCATCGGTGGTGCAGACTGTGGTCAGTATCATGATCCGCACCTAGGTCAAGCTTAAAGCAACACGAGTAAAAACCCTCCCCCTCAGTGCACACTGTGCTGTATTAGTTCAGTGTATTTAGTAGTATTAGATGATAAAATACGATTTAAAATGTGTTCAAGGTGCAGTATAACTCAATAACTGCACCACTACATCCAGCTGTATCTGCGTGTTATACTATAATTTATAATTACATAAATATACAACATTAAATATACATATAAATTAAAAAGCGCTCGTTACATCTACCAAAGACCACTGCAAATCTACACTGATCAGCCATAACATTAAAACCACCTCCTATCAGCTCCACTGACCCTATAGGAGCACTCTGTAGTTTTACAGGTACAGACTGTGGTCCATCTGGTTCTCTGTATACTCTATTACTCTGTTCTTCAATGGTCAGGACCCCCAGAGGACCCCCACAGAGCAGGTGTTATGCGGGGGGTGGGTCATTCCCTGCACTGTAGTGACACTGATGTGGTGGCGTGAGTGGATCAGACACAGCAGTGCTGCTGGACTAAGAATCGTCTGCCAACCAAAACTATCCAGTCAACAGCATCCTTTGAGAGGTGTCCTGTGGGGCAGCGTCCTGTGGGCAGCGCCCTGTGGGGCAGCGTCCTGTGAGCACTGATGAAGGACTAGAGGATGACCAACACTGCACTGGGCAGCAGCAGATGAGCTATTGTCTCTGACTGTCCATCTACAAGGTGGACCAGCAAGGTAGGAGTGTCTAATAGAGTGGACACAGTGTTTAAACACTCCAGCAGCACTGCTGTGTCTGATCCACTCATACCAGCACCACACACACACAATAACACACCACGTCAGTGTCACTGCAGTGCTGAGAATGATCCACCACCCACATAGTACCAGCTCTGTGGTGGTCCTCTGGGAGTCCTGACCATTGAAGAACAGGGTAATAGAGTACACAGAGAAACAGATGGACTACAGTCTGTACCTGTAGAACTACAGAGTGCTCCTATATGGTCAGTGGAGCCAATAACATCGACAGTGAGTGTGGATACAAGGAGGCGGTTTTATGTTAAGGCTGATGGGTGTTAGATGCATGCGTCAGACGTTGTTCCAGTCATGGTTCCACATGGACCAAGCCACTCCCCCAGCCAATTAAGGCCAGCTGCATACTGCAAGTGAGGCTTCACACGACCTGCTTCATATTTCCGTCATTAATCACCAGCCACATTAACATTTTTACTGATCTATTGTTTTAACTCTGCAAACCATGTAGTCATCTGCACAATTAATATTCAGAAGGGTTCTTTGAAAAGTTTAATGGTCTGTGGGAAAGTACACATAAAAGGAAACAGGTTTAAATTAAGGAGACTGAGAATATAAAAGAGACAGGAGGTAAAAGCTGGATAGAAGAGGAGGGAAGAAACCATGTAAGTCTTTTATCCCTGAAGATAAAACAGAGCACAGAGCCAAGAATTCATTTGGTATTCACATTTCATGCTCTGCTCATCCCTCTCTCTTCTACTTTTCTATCACGTACTTTACTCTTTATCATGATGGAGGTTCGCTTACCTTGTTACTCTACATTTCGCTTCTGTTTAAAATCAAAAATGGCTCACAAATGTATTAAAACCCTTTACTGAAGTTTATAGAAGAGACAATGAGTTACAGAGCAGAAGCTAGCTGGTGTAAAGTCATACTGTACAATATACATATATAAAAAAGTAAAATAAAAAAAAAAAAGAAGGTAAAATGAAATGACAGGTGCTGGTGCTACGCTTCAGTGGCCCTGTTTGATGATGATGTCCGACATGTCGTCCACCTTCTGGAGCTCCAGGTTCTGTTGGTGAGAGAGAGCAGACGACGAAGTTCAACATGACAGCAGTTCCAAACATGCAGCTTAACATTTACAGAGGATGGGCCTGGTTAAATGGAGAGCTGTGCTCCCGGAGGGGCTGTAGAGGGGGTCTTAGCCACAGCTGGTAGACTCATATGCCCATAGCCTTCCAATACACCAGCAGATTTGGCTACTTCTTTCACACTATGGTCTTTGGCACAGCCAAATGCACTCACTCCTATTAGCCAATCATCCACACATGGACCGAGACATTCCCTGCACTGTAGCATCTCTTAATCTACGGCTCCCGTCCCTCACACCCCACAGGCCCAATCATCCTTGTGCAGCACCATCTGCAGGAGCCTGAAGTTGCTACCACCTTAAACATAGCATCCATGATCTGTGTGGTGTTCCCATTAATAACATTTGTCCACAAAGAAACAACCACAGCCCTGAACGTCCTCCGTCATACCAGGAGAACCGACAGGCTGTAATAAGCAAGGCTATAACGCTGTGATCTAAAACCCGAGAGAACGCAGCACTCACCTTCTCGTTGGCCAGATGCAGAAGGGCAACAAAGGCCAGCGGCACAGAGAGGTTATTGGCCATGGTGGTAGGCAGCCTTGAACAGGAGGAAGATAAAAGATATATTATTGATATTATTATATATAATTCAGCCGTGTGCACTGTTCATATATAGTTCAGAACCTGGAGGCCAGAGCAGCAGAGCGTTTGATGCGGCGCTGCATTCCTACACGAATGAGGGTGGGTAAAAGATGGATGAGGTCCCTACAGGTATTGTCTGGTAAAAGCACAGTACACAGCTGAGCCCTGCTGCTGGGAATAAGGCTCAAGTCTCAGCCGTGCCAAAACGGGCTTTATTACAAAGAGTGCTCCAGCAGATCAAATAGCTGATAAACAGGTTCGCCAGAAGTCATGTACCGGCCACCTGGGTGCTGACCATGAAGCCTGGCTGGGCCCTTACAGCCCTCCTCTAAAGTACAGTTCTAGAGCTGTATATAGACGGATGGAATACCAGGATGACGTTTATAGAGCTCCATACCGCGATATGCTTTTCAGTATGTGACACAAATAGCTCAGGAATCATTAGTGTGGCAAGCTTGTGAAAAATTCCGATTTAAATAATCCTTCGTTGGATTATCTAAACACCTTGACTGATTGGTCAGGATGGTAAACTCAACAATAACGTCAAACATCTAAAGAAACCTGAACGACTTCAAAAAGATTTCACAATAAATAAATAAAAAGGTATAAATAAAGATACAGGTTATAAAACACACTGTAGAAAATAAATAAAAAAACGACTAATAATGATAATAATAATAAAAGTAATAATAATAATAATAATAATAATAATACTACAAACAATAATCATTACAATAAAAAACAATAATATATTCATTTTAGGCTACAAAACAATCTGAATAATTAATCCCAGTGTACATTGATTCAATAAAATGAACAGAAGAACTTAAACAATCCCGTGTTACAAAATAAAGCCAAGAAATAATCTCAGCTTTTGATCCTGTCCTGTACAGTACACAGAGGAAATCAAAATGTTGGCAAACTGACAGTTCTTTCTGAATTTAATCCTACACAGCTGCTCCCGAGTGATTTCAGTATTGCCCAACTGCACCAGAACAGCCTTTTATGGACTGTGTGCTCCTGCGATGGCAATGTTTCCAAAGACCTTTTATAAAACTGCAAATAACTGCAGGTAAGATTGTTCCCTTGTGAGCTACCATTAAATATTCCAAAATATCTTTTGGAAAAGGAGTTTGTCATCAAATGTACCGCTGCTAACATTACTTCTTACCTTTGTACGAGCGTCTTGGTGGACTGGCTGAACGACTTTTCTCCTGAAACTTCAGTTTCATTCTCCACCTCCTTTAAAAAAAAATCCAAATTATAAATGGAATGGCCCAGAAAACACACTTGCATCAAATCATGTGTAGAATGTCTCAGAAGATATTTAATACTAATATATGTATGCCAAAAAAATAAATAAAATAATAATAATAATAATAATAATTACCGGAGCCGTTTTTTCTGGGCTGTCAGTCAGAAGGCTCCACATGCTGTTCTTTAGTCTCTTCATGTCCATCTTTTTGGCCGTCTTGGCGTAGTTAATCTCAATGATGTTTATCTGGAAGTGAGGGACAGGCCACAATAAGCCACTGCAATGCCAGTCGGCATAAGTACACAGACAGACCCAGTCAACTGGCTTTGACATGTATCCAGTTTTCAGGTGGACGGTCTATTGGGTCTTATCTTGTACCTACCTTGTGAGGCTCTGGCACCAGGCAATCCTCTCCATAGCTGGAGATGCCATCTGGGTCAAAGGTTGAGGGGTTCAGTCTGTCCCCCACTTGCTGAGAATCATCTACTCCAGCAAAGCCTTCAGCATCGTCATCACTGTCCCCAGCCTAAAAGGAGCGGAGAGAGATCATCTTACTACTTTATTCATAGATGTTGTTACACATCAGTTACACATCACTGCAATTAACAAACAGGATATTTAGGTTCTGGTGTCTCGAGACATACTGTATAGATTTTAATGAGCTACAGAAGCGTACGGGATAATGCGGCATCTGCTCTTATAATTAGAAGCACTTTATAATGTTCTATATGCATATAATATGATGTATCTTCTGCAGGTTCCTTTAAAAGCACTCTATGACGTTCATAAGATCCAAGTCAACCTGTGATTAAAATGACAGATTTCAGATGGTCACCTCCAAAGAGAAAAAACTGACACTGATTATTTTAATAATAATTGTTGAAGCCAACATAGAACATATCGCACTAGCAGCGCGAAATACACTTCAGCTACATGACTATTTCAGCAGTGCCTGCAGTGTTCCAATGCAGGTCAACGCCTTTCAGCTAGACCCTGTTTTTTTCCCTTCTGTTTCAGCTTAGTGCTGATTACCCAGCTCAGGTGTGTGGAGAAGGCCGGGGGATCCTCAGGGACTCATAAAGAGAACCATTGTGCTCAAAGATGGCAAAGTGAACTGGGTGTGTGGGTGTACCTGTAGCCCTGGGCAGAAGTTTGCAGTATCGTTGGCGTTGTTGTAGTCGTACTCTCCTATTTCCTCTGTTAGCTCACCAGACAACCTCTTCTTTCCCTCTGCGCTGAGCTGAAATACAATAGCCAAATGGTACCAGAACAACAAAATTCAACAACAAAACAAACCTAGATTCAAGTGAAATCTTTTTGTGATTATTGTATGATGCTATCAGACTGAATATAATAATATTCACAACATAATTAAAACCAAAATAACATGTCACCACATTTGGGATATCGTTCTACACAATGCAGTCAGTTTACCAAGTCCTACAGTCTGCTATATTGTAACTGTAGGCTGAATTAGCACAGGTCTGAGTGAGTCACCGTGTTGGAGGGCTTGAGGCTGAGCTGCGACAGGTTGCTGAGTGGATACTGGAAATCTGCCGGCAGGGTGGTTTTCTTGTTGCTGCTGTTCAGAGCGGATTTACCAATAGTGGTCGCAGCCTGGAAGCAACAACAATACAGATGTGAGTAATCAGATTCTGGCACGTAACACGAGAGAGCAGGAGATATGCATGCAGTTAAAGGGCGGCCGGATTTGCAGCCTGCCAGGCATTTTATAAGAATCCACTTCACAGTGACTAAGCACCTTCAGCATTTGGTTGTGTAGCTGAGCAGATAACACCACCACCACCACCACATGTGGGAGACTGGGGTTTGAACCCCGGTCTGGTTGACTATGCTGTGCTACACCAATAAAAGTCCTTGGGCAAGACTCCTAACACTCCATTGCCTTACCTGTAATATGATTAACCCTGTAAGTCGCTCATCAGCTAAATGCCCCAACCCCACCACCCCACAGAATACACACACAACCTCAACACTTCGACCCCCTTCCGCCCCCACCAGACCGCTTCATCAGCAGGTACACAAAGCCGCGTAAATGTTAACGTACTCTATAAAGTGATGATTGACAATAGCAGCCCACTTTTAGTGGTTATATCCTGTTTTAAGAAGGTCCATAACACCAAAAACAGTGATCCTTGCTTTGTAGATGCGGCATGTAAACAACAGTAGAACATTCCATCACTCTTCACTCCATTCAGTCTACTTAGAGAAACCTAGCTGTAAACGGGGTCTCACTTCCCCACCTATGGTAGCATATCTTCCAGTTCAAAGGAAAGTTAGAAAGTGTTTCATATCTTGTTTTTAATTTTCCAAGATGCACACAGGAGCTTTGTACTGCGCAAACTGAGAGCGTGAAGCTGAATCACATTTCCGTGGCGGCAGGATGCTACAACCACAATTCAACTCATTTGATTACATACAGTCTAGCAGACCTCTAATTTGACAGACCAATCTATGTATTTGTAAACATGCTTTGACGTGCTTTATGGGCTGAGCTAAGCTGGTGTCAGGTGTAGGAATACAGATCACCCAGCCGTTTCCAGTTATTTCAATGGTTTGCCAGCAAAAGACTTGGTTGTTGTACACCAGTAAGCTGTTAGCAATGGGGTGTGTTTTCCTGACCCGCACTCACTGTCTGGTCAGTGTTTTAAGAAGCTAACTAGCAACCAGGAGTACCATGTGGAAAAACCCCAAGGCATGCAAATTTTCATCCCACATCTCAATTAAATTCTTTACTTCGTAATTTTACTTCCAGGACCTTGTATCCCGAAATCTGTCCGTTTTTTGTGTATTATAGAAAACAAGTCACATGGAAAACACAACTATATATGCACTGATGAACTGCATTTACATTCCGGTTATTATTAACTCTCTTTCATTGTTTAATGAATGTTAGAAGACTGGAACTGACTTACTGTCAGGTTAATGTAGGGCTAACACAATTAGCTGTAGCGTTAATAAATGATGCACTATGAAATGCATAAGTAAAGGTCATTTGTATCTCCTATTGTACCCCGGCATCCAACAGCACAACACGATATTTACTAACGTCCACTCACTGGTCTATTCCAGTATATTGGTCTAATCCAACTATGCCCAAAAAAAAAAAAAAAAAAAAAAAAAAAAAAAAAAAAAAAATTTGTATCCCTAACACCTAACCAGCATATTGGTCTGACACTACAACAACAAAAAAAACCTAAAGCTAGCTAAAGAAAAGGTGAGAAAGGGACTCTCACTCTGGTTGTGCGGAAGTAATTGTGAAAGTGGATATCTTCAGCGAAGTCGATAACCAAGGGGTTTTTCGGTGCCCTCTTTTTGGGTTCCTTGTCCGGCTTGTGATCCTCTACAATAGGAAGACAATACATTTACCCAGATGCCACAACAAGAGACTCAAGCCAAACGGTCCTGCTGGATTTCATTTGTGGTTGTTAGCCATGCTGGCATCTGAACTCACGTTTGTGTGTTGGTTTGAAGAGCCAGTAGCCGGGGCCGACCCAAGTTGCCATGGTGCGGGGGCTGAAGTAGGAGTATTCTCTGGGTTTGTCGGACAGCTGCAGGCACATGGTGGTGATGTCCGCCTGTCCTATAGGTATAACACCCCTGGGAAGAAACACCATACGTTCACCACAGGTGTATGGGAAACACTTATGCAGTAAAAACTGAGTAATGTATTTTACCAGTGACAGGCTATCGGCTCATCATATCCTGAAACTGCATTTGAGGCAAGACATGTAAACATAACTTCTCAGCAACCTAACCAGAAGTACAAAGTATGGCGTCTCTCACCGCTTCTCAGGGCTCCTATGAGCACAGGGCTCTTTCTGTTCGTTGAACTCCTCATAGTCTCCCTGTCCATCGTCACCGTCTGCATCGAAATGATCCCCAAAGTCCGGAGCTTGATCCACATCCGGTTCAACCTCAGCGTTGACGTCAAAAGCGTGCTCGCTCTGCTTCATCTTCTCTAGCATCTGGTTAAGGCTGGTGGTCTGCAGAGACACATCAATAATCAATAATAAGCTACTGCAGGTAAAGAACACTTGTCTGACAAAATCTTCCAGCTCCTGAGCACAAGTATTCCCAAATCCATCCATCATAGCGTTGGAGAAAGTGTTTAGAGTTACCCATCCTTTACCATTAGCACCACTTTTGAAGACACGTAAGTACTTTATTACGTTATTAATCCCCAGGTATTACATTACATTATCTGAATGAAGCCCAGGGACACGTCTCCAGTCACTACACTGGATTTGTGGTAAACACCTCTGGATCATTCTCCAGGTGGGCCAGATGTGTGGAGTTGAATTTAGACAATCAAAATCTAAGAGTAATCTTTATACGCTTTCCCAGCAGAACTCTGCTTTTAAAAAAAAGAAAGATAGTTGACCTGGTCAGGCGTCCAGCGGGTGAAGGAGAAATCCTCCAGAGATGGGCAGATAGACTTCTCCTCCAGTACTTTTAAGCTAGCTGTGAATTTGGAAAAAATAAACAGTAATGTTTTCATTTATTATTAATAATTAGTGCACATGACACACCAGCACAAAAAGACCAACTTCCATACACTTTGGTACAACATACCAGTCGACATATCCAATTATCACAAGAGTCTCTCTATTTAAGTTTTGAAGTTTCAATGACGTCATCCTGATTTTTGGAACACTTGGGAATAATGTTCCCATCAGTTTGTTGCTTTGATTCATATTAATGTCAATTAATCACTGAACGTCATGCCAATGAATTTTCTGATTGCAAGATATATATTATCTTGCATATATATATATATATATATATATATATATATATATATATATATATGCAAGATAATATATATCTTATATATATTATCTTACCCCTGATATATATATATTACCCCTGATATATATATATATATATATCAGGGGTGGCCAACCCGCGGCTCGCGAGCCACATGCGGCTCTTTGTCCATTCATATGCGGCTCTTCCATTAATAATTAAAACCTTCTTACCAGAGTGGGAGGATTTGTATTTTTTATTGAGCGAAAAGGGAAACCGTTCTGTTTGATATGCCAAACGCCATTATGCAATTTCAAAGCTTCCAATCTCCAGCGCCACTTTAGCACACTGCACGCCAACGTGAACCATGAGTTTCCAAAAGGTACTGAACTGCGCCAGCACAAGCTGAACACTTTAAAACGCCAGTCAGACAAACAGACTCAGTTGTTTCAGAAATTAACAAAACAGCCAGAAACGGTTACGCTCGCATCCTATCAGCTGGCATGGAATATTGCTCGTGCTAAAAAGCCATACGGTAAGGGAGAATTTATAAAAAGCTGCCTCAGTGACGTATAAAATGACGTTTAAAAATGGTCAATATAAGTTGTGGTTGCTGTTGTACTGATATTTGTTTGCACATATTTGTTTAATATATATATATATATATATATATATATATATATATATATATATATATATATATATATATATATATATATATATATATAAAACTATAGTGAGTTACATGTAAAACAGATCACTTTAGTTTACTTTTATTTTCCATCAAATAAATCATTACAGTCCTGGTGGTGAATGAGGAGATAGAGCTAAAAGTGTGTCTGGAGAAATAACATTGGCACTGCCGGTATCTCTTCTCATGCACAGGCTTTAAACAGGTATGTGACAACGGATTACAGTCGTGCTTTCGGTTGCGTTCCTGTGTTAATAACAGGTAATCTGAAATTTCCTCCACAGTATAGACCAGAACAGAGTCTAAACCAAACAGAAACAGTTAAACCTAAAGAAGCGACCAACTGGGGTAAAGCGTTTGGGAATTAGTAACAGAAACTTGGGGGTAGTAAAGCCTTGATAAACAGCAGGGGGGACCCTTACAATAACTAACTTCCAGTTCATTACCTAGTTTTCTTTTGACTTTGTTTACAGCAGTAGCACTAAGGGCTGTGATGATAACCATGGTCATGTGACGCCCTTTTCAGGGTTCTCCTCATTAAAACTGATGTGTCGTTTTTAATTGTGCAAAACAGCTACAGCACTGACATCACATGTCCTGTCATGTGACTACTGCGCATGCACACATTGTGATGGTAACGCTGAAACCACACAGCATGCAGCCCAACTCTGGACTGACAGGACGTACCTTTGAATGGTGAGGCGGGTGTGTGTTGGACAGGTGCAGGCGATGTGGGCGGCCGGGAATGGAGCAGGGTCATATGGGATGGGAAGCGGAGCTCACAGCGACTGTCCTCACTAAACAGCACAGACAGAAAGACTCCTGCTGTGCTGTTCTCATCAAACGACGCAGCCATGCGCTGGAACATGGGGTCCACCTATAGGGGAAAATATAATAGAGCTTAATTAAAACTGGATCTCATTATGATTCACACACCTGCTAGAAACAATGGATCAAAGTAGAGAAGGAATAACCACTAGCACAGAACAAAGCAAGCATGAGGTCATATTGTTGTGGTCCTAACATGAAAACCTTTTTTTTTTTTTTTTTAAATCTATCATTTCTCATTTGGATGATGGGAACATCACAAGGGAAGTAATTTTAGGAATGCTTTTTGACAACAGTGACAAAATGCTAAATCTGCACAGTACTCCTCCAGGACTTGGCGTGAAAGCTTTTACCTCACACTTCATCTCAGATTCCAACAGGTTGATGTTACTCAGGTTCTGCTCCACCGTCTTCTTTGGCGGCCTTTTCTTTGGGGCCTGTTTGGCTCCAGCTTGCTCGCTCTGAGCGCTCTCTTCTTCCATGGCTCCTTCAGTTTCCTGACCTAATGCATGTTAAACACAGGTCCAAAAATAAATAAATAAATAAATAGACCAATACAAATTAAATACTTTTTATGAATTATTGATGTTTACAGCAAAATAAGAATATCTAGAATGCCCTGCAGATGGGCAAGATGGCTGCACAAGTGACCAAAGAGACCCATAAATAAATATTTTCTCTTTTAAAAAGCCGCTGTACTGTAAGATAACCACTGTAAAAGCGCTTTATAGTAATTTTCTTCATAACACACTTAAAAATCACTAGTAATATGCTGGTGTCTCAGTCGCTACATAGCGAAATTCCCCGTTCCCCCTTAAATGGTGCAGCAGTTACGTTTTGGTACCTGATGTTGCTTTACCATTTATGGTGGAACAGGGAAATTCGATCATGAAGCTGGCGATTAAAAAGCTAAGCTCAGCTTCATATTACAGAAGAATTCTTGGTGATGATTCATAATCGCCTTCCGCCTCGTTGAAGGCATATGATGAGCTGAAATGTGAAATGTATTTAAGCAGTGAGGAGCTGAACTTTACCCTCTGCTCTCACTGCAGACCATCAGGGTCGCTTACAGATCATCGCTAACAGCCTGTTAATGAAGTCATGTAGATTTTTGTTGTACTCAAACGTTCTGGGTCTATCACCCTACTGAGCACATTAAACATTAAACATAACGTATCCGGTTCTTAAAGTGTCGTCCTATTTCATAGAGGGAACATTCAGACCACTACCCCATATAACTCAGTTTCAAGGAGTGGGGTAGTGGCGGTGTTGCACTCAAAACCGAGGGGCAGGGCTAAAATGAAGAAACAGGATTGGGCCCAAGTTTGTCTTAAACTCCAATCGCTTACAGAAACAACATCCAGGCACCTTCACCGTCTAGTTCTCTACAGCCGAGGCTCCACAGACGAGTTAAAACATTCAAAAGGTGCAGGACAGGCTCTCCAGGAACTGGGTCGATAACCAGTGTCCAGCTAACATTGCTTCTCAACTCACCTTCTTTCGGCTTCGTCTCTGAACCCAGTCCCCCAAGAACTCTGTAGGCATCGGCATGAACTGCATCCACCCTCACAGCATAGATCTTAGTGCTGGCATCCAGAGTCCCTGCAGCCACCTGAAACACAGCTTCTTTAATTCAGTAGCTACTCCTGCAGTGTCCTGAATAACAGCAAGCCTTAGCACTTAATTACAATTAAACAGGGATGCAATACCATTAAACAACATTCCTCAAGTTGGGATGCAATACCATTAAACAACATTCCTCAAGTTGGGAAAACAACCTCAAAGGCAAAGTGGCTAGCCTAGATGCATGAGCGTGGTGCAAACTTGAAAAACTCAGACGCTACCTTGAAGTTGAGCTCGGAATCTTTCTGCTTGAGGATATCAGCCATGTAATCGATGAGGTGCAGACCGAACGCATTCTTCGTGGTGATTTTCTGCAGAAACAGAAATGCAACATTGTCGATATAACGACACACGGCAGAAAGGTGAACAAATACATAAACAGGGCCTGAAATTCAATTTTTAATATGGAAGGGAATTCCCCCTTAAATACTTCACATAGTGGGGATTTACAGGGGGAGGGGGGAATACTACTTGTAAGCTTAACTACAGATTACCTTGCATTGCTTTTAGTCACGCTCCTCCAGCTGATACAACGTCAGTATTAAGTTGCCATTTAGATGGAGCTATACAATATTTTATACGTGTGTGTGTGTGTATATATATATCTATAAGATATATATATTATATATATATATACGCTAGCATATATATAATATATATATATATATATATATATATACACACACACATACACACACACACACACACACACACACACACACAAATACATATATACATAAACACACACACACACACATACACACACATACACACACTCACATATAAATACATACACACACACACACACATATACACACACACATACATACATACATACATACATACAGCTTACATACATTTCATCGTTGCTAAGTTCGAGCCATGGATATGTTCTACGCCAGATGGCCTGAACTTGCTTTCGGGCTCCTGCTTCACCTTGGTAAAGTTACTGTCTCAAGATTAATGCTGTTAACGCCGAGATCGCTAGCACTGCTGTTTGCGCTAGTGCTTTCGGGCCATGCCTTCAAGTTCAAACCATTGAAACCTGTCTGTTTCAGTTAGCGAAAGATGCTGGCTTGTAGAGAGAGTGCGCCAATAGTGTTACCCATGGCGGAAGTTGGTCCGTCCTGCATTCCACACTGGTGCGAAAGTTGGCTGAACTTTGTTAGAGATTGCTGTAAATGTGTGCGGTCATTTCCAGCATTATAAGAGCTAGATTTGCAGGAAACGACCAAATTATGCACTGAAATTCTGGCCCTGATCATTATTAACCAGTGTGCAGGTAGCATCTGTTGTTTAAGACCAAGTGCTGCTGTCTATCGTAGTTATCACTTACGTTTTCAGTGGAGAGCTTGATGCAGGTGGAGTAATGCTCAGAGATCTGGGCAGATGACAGCTTAGGTACAGCAGCAGGGGTCCCTGTGGTACTGTAACACCAAACAGATGTGCAAAACAATCAATTTTATAACATCAGGGGATGAACAATTTAACAGTATCTTTACTGTAGCTAATAATAGAAATAAGCTCCCACATACTGTTGAAACCAAATACACAGCATAGGGGGATCTTACACAGAACTGTCAATGTACTGACACACAAACACCTATAAAGAACACAGAAATGTGTAACAAATGGGGGGATCCCGTGGAGAGAGATGCAACTGGTGGATAGCTACTTGCCCCATCCTCCATAGAGAAAACCACACAGAAGACAGTCAGTGTGGTGTTATGGAGGTGATTTACTGGGCAGTGGCGCACCCACACCTCCATCACAATCCAGGATAGCAGCAGTGGGATAGAACATACAGGCTACAACCTGGAGAACCACTGTGTGCATGCCTGTTCATGCCTCTACTCTCTCAGATAGATAGATAGATTCACCCTCCATAGCCTTGTCACATAGTTGTATAAACCAAGTCGGAAGTTGCCAGCTACCTGTGACTTCCAGCCTCATTGATGGAGGAATCACCCGCAGCGTGAAGGTCGATGACTTTGGACCTGCGCCTTTGGCGTCGCTCCTGTTCATCATCGTTGCCTTGAATGGACCCGAGCAGCGGGGTGCTGCTAGCAGACAGGGTTATCTTGTGGCCTAGAGCTGGGGAAGACCACTGCCGTGGCCGGGACGTGGGGGTGTTGACTGCACTCATACCGTATGTGACCTGAAAAAAAAAACATGATAATGACAGCAGGTATTTAATACTCAGAATCAACAGTCATCAAATTTGACCACAAAATTAAATGGACAGTCATTAATTGCGTTTACATGGTTTCAGATTTACACCAAAGACCCGCATAATTCAGTTGGTGAGATGCAAGCAAAGTCATTCAGGGTTGCTGGAAGTGAAATAGCTTTTGGTAACGCATCGGATGTTGGGTGACGGGAATAGAGGAATGATGATAGGTGATGGAAATAGAGGTCACCATGTCCACAGCACACATATAGACAGTCCACCAGTGAACCTACATGTCGTTGATGGTAAGATAGAAGTCAATTAGAGACATAAATACAAACTGGGGACAATTATTTTCCCATTATGCTCTATATGCATCACTGGGAATGAATGGACTCAAACATATGCTTTGGATCAAAAGCCTTCTGAAAAATAAGGCAATGTCTCAGATATCAAGGCAGTGTTTTAATAACCATTCTGAGAGGGAGTTTTATAGGTGGACGTCTGGTTCCATTCACCCCCACTGTGTACAACTCTGTTAGAACTCAGCCCTTCACACCAAACCAACTCTAAATGACTTTGTTTACATATTCACCATGTAACTATGCAGACATAGTGTTACTTCTATTCTTCCCTCCTGAAGAGGAAGCTACTTTACCTCAACCTGAATCACTTTTTTATTTAATCCATAAAATACGGGTGCTTTAAGTTTCCCTGCTATCTGTTTACGGGTGTTAGCGCTCTATGAAGTTAGCTAGCATGGCTAGCCAAGCTAAGCTACCGTTAGCTTACTTAGCTAGTTAGCAAAATAACGTTAAACCGCAGCAATACAAATCTAGCTTGGCTCGCAAATGAAACTTTGAGTTGTTCAGGTATGCGCTGGCTATCTAGTACAGTGCTGTTTAAGAAGCTGACAACTTTAACATTTAAACGTGTAGCTAGTAAAAACTTTCTGTTAACGAGCCTTAGCATTCCGAAGTGTTCCAATACCCGCCCTTGTAGTCTACTTATAACGCCTAACTAGTGCGTATAACATCACCCGCTGGGTGTTCTAGTTCAACAAAGGTGCATGTATTGGGACACAGCCCATCTTTAGCCGACACAGGCGGCCACAAATTCAAACAAAAGCGCATGGACTTACTGTACCCGATGGCCCAAACCGGAACCTGCGATAACCGCCTTTTCGAAAAAACTCCCGAAACGAGTAAAAGCACAGAAAATGTTTAAAACTACCGAAAACAACCAGGAACGTAGGAGATTTAACTCTACTCCACTACTCCTGTGCTCCGGCTCCCGTTTGAAAATTAGCGCCGAACGGTTTACGTACCTCATACGTCACCAGTGACGGCATCGCGTAGGCTCCGTCCGCTGAGAATGCGATTGGCTGATCTGAGATCAGATGTCCGAATCTTATCCTTACGACTGGCTGTCGGCATGGGGGTTTATAATCTGTTCTCAGGTCAGTATAGAGAGTGGAAACATGCTGTACCGTAGCTGCAAGCTGCTTAGCTGGTACAACAGTTTGACTCGGTACTGCTGGTGTGTTGGAATGGTGATGAATATGGTAATATTGAACTATGAGTGTATTTAGTGAACAGCATGACGGACTTATACTTTTAGAATAACATTACATACTCGAATATATCACGAGGAGGTTTCTCACAGCTCCATTCAGTCGTTCGTTAATAATAATAATAATAATAATAACAATAATAATAATAAAAATAGATGTACATAGATGTACATAGATGTACATAGCTCAATGCCACTGCTGGACTGAGAATCGTCCACCAACCAAAACAAGGCAGGAGTGTCTAATAGAGCGGACTGTGTCACTGCTGTGCTGAGAATGACCCACCACCCACATAATACCTGCTCTGTGGTGGTCCTGTGGAGGTCCTGACCACTGAAGAACAGGGTAATAGAGTATACAGAGAAACAGATGGGCTACAGTCTGGAATTGTAGAACTACAAGGTGCACCTATAGGTGACTCAAATGCTTATCCCTGTATATCCAGCAGGTGGCAGTAGAGTAGTGTAGTGGTCAACATGCATGAAGGCGTCAGCCCTTGCACTGCAAACGGTCAGGACTCAAAAAGCAGCGTTACATTTACATTTACATTTACTGTGGAAACGGCGAGTAATTAATAAAGTCCATGAGAAATTTCAGACAATGACATCAGTTGACATGGCCAGTAGATCCATAATGTAGAGTCTCTCTCTTTCTCTCTCTCTCTCTCTCTCTCTCTCTCTCTCTCTCTCTCTCTCTCTCTCTCTCAGACATGTCGATGCTCCCACGCTCCACTGGACGAGGGTACCCGGATGAGTATGAGTGGTCTGACTGTTTGAGTTCACTGTCGAATGCTGACGAAAACTTTGCAAGGTCAGAAATTAATAAGGGATCTTGAAGCGCCCCCAATTATCTCTGCACCGCTGGGGCACCCACAGTATCCCGACGCACCAGAAGTCAGCAGCGCTCTACATCATTACACCATTCCCCCACTCTGCTCTTTTTCTTTAAGTAGCTTTGCTCAGTTTCCACGTCCATTAGTTGGCAGCGGAGGTCAAAGCGGGTGGTTGTGTAAAAGCCTTTTCATTTCCAGTGAAGAGACAACATGTTGAACAGGAGACGACGCGGTGGTTACAGCTCCCGTCCTGTTCAGGAGACTCCCGTTCAGGTCCGCAAACAGCCACACCCCCAAAGTTCAGTCTCAGAGGTTGGTTTAGTACCAGGGACTCTGGTGTGGTCAGGACACCAGCAGCTTCTTT